>OX442349.1:17456936-17621936 GCA_949357725.1 Hyperoplus immaculatus | reverse complement strand
CAGATAATTCATCAGTGTAATTACTGAACTGAACAATACAAGTGATACTGTACACCTAATGATTTATACATTTTGAATGAACCTTGCGTCATGCTTACAAAACTGTTGGGTATTGTTAGGCACTTGGTGCCATGAATGAAATGGGACGATTTAACAGAACCCCATTGTTATTTCCTCATCTTTAATATGGTCCAGTGGCGATATTGTGTACAGTGAGACACAAAAGAAACGACTAAAACTTGTTCTTTAAGCACAGTGTTTGGCAGCACAGCGAAAAGATCTGATTAGCATATATATGACCCTGCAGCCTCACTGGAGACTCTGGAAACACAGGGAGCTGACAGACAGAAGTACACTCGCACACAGGCTCCACTTATTCAAATGCTAAATACCCTTTTCAATGTCCCATGCAGGCCTCTCTTCCCCCCAATCCTACTCAGCAAACACACAGGGATGAATGAATGGCTCATCATGAAAGCTGGCTTTATATGCATTTGGGCTTTAAATATTATTATTTTTCACTATTTTTTTATTTTATTGAGGGCCTGTAAACGGTCTCCAGCCAGTGTTTTTTAAAATCAGCTTGAAGATTTAGGCTACAGATTTCACAGGGCTTTGAGGGAGCCGTGTATCTTGATCTGTACTCCCCAAATAATTACAAATTCAGAACCTGATCAATAAGCTTGAATAAAATACAGGCACATAGGGCTAATGATGAGTTTAGATTAAAGTACTTTGTTTTTTTTAGTTGATATGTTGGTACTCCTGGTATTTAAAGGAAAGGTCCCATTTCTAATTCCCATATGCACTGCATGGATCGGCATAAAACACTTCCAAATGAATCATGAGGGGGAAAAAAAAGGAAATGAAAGAAAATATCCGACTCTTTGATTAAAAAGTCACAGGCTGCTGACATAAAAACATTTGGGAGATAAGTTGACTACAAACCCCCCAAAGGGCATTTTGAATAGAGACATCAGATCTCAGAGTTTAGAAATTCTGTGAATTGCAATGAGTGGTTTGAAGCTAAAAGATCACAGTGTTGTACAATCTGCAACTTAAATTGACTTGCTTTCAGATTCTGGGTCAATTTCTTGGGCAAATTCAGCAACAATTTGTTTGCATTTTGTTCTAAATGTCATTGATGCTTAACAATATAACCTTATTGTATTAACTTGGGGTCTATATCTTATATGAGCTGTATGACTAAATGTACCGCTTGTCAATGCTGTTCTCTGTCTGGGCTTAGAAGTCCTGAACACTGAAGGTTTACATTCTTTTCCTGTCATGGCGCAGTAATTAAACCTGCACATTCTTGTCTAAAAGGCCGCCTATTTTACTGTGGGTCAAGTTTCCTCTGCAGTCCAATCCCTGGGCTGCTGACACCTGTTTTGTTAGCTGAATTCATGTTTCTTCAAAGCCGTATTAGATTTCAAGGTTGTCTCGCCGACTGAATCCTGTAAACTGTAAATGTGGCATAGTTAGATATTGGTCTGGCTGTTGTTTGTGACCCTCATTGCATTAGTGTCTTATTTCAAGATCATGATTAAATGCCCCAACCTGTATTTGTTTGGCCACATTACTTACTTTTTACGGTTGCGTCTTATACCAGGACATAAACGAACATTAAGAGAAAGCATCAGAAAATGTTTGAGGAATTTTATCAAGGGGATGTGTCATATACCTTTTTTCACGGCAGACATTGTAACATGTCAAATAAGGGAAAGCCACCATGGCAATGTCCTAATAACGTCAATAAAAGCTGCGTCTCATTTGGATAAGCCAGTTCCTTGGCCTTATGTTCAAGCATCCGTGATTTACTGCGACACTTAAGTGCAACAGAGCAGCCAAATACTGTACATTCGTAGTTCATTCGTGGATGGATATTTTTTGTACACTTCATAGTAGTCGTTGGTATAAGTGTTAATGTTTACAAAGGTAACTGTGAACAAGATAAATATTTTTTTTTCTGTTAACATTAGGCTTAGACATCAGATACACTCTCGAGAGCAGCTGAGAAACCCCCAAAAAATGTGCAAGAGTTTAAGAATGCTGTTAAACTTGTCCTTCCCCCTCTATTGTCAACTATAGGTTTTTTTATTGTAGGTTCCTTTGACAAGAAATTAATTTCCCTGATTTGTCATTCTGAGACTACTGTGCTGACTTTCAAACAAGTCTAGTGATATTGAGGGGATTCCTTGACATATTTGACAATCTTTGAAAGTGGCTGAACCACTAGTTTCCTCTTGACAACAAACAGGATGCTGGTATTTTTTGGGTTGTGAGATGAGATACTGTGTCAACTATTTGAACGAGGGAAGACAGTGATGTTAGTGTGCTGGATTAGAAACCTTTCCCACACGTTAGCATGTGAAAAAAAAAAATAAATCCCAGAAACTTTAGGTGAAATTGTATATTTTTGTATTGAAAGAAAAAAACAACAACAAAACAACATATTGCCTCTGTTGGGAGTATAAACTGTGAAGGCTGTGTGAGTTCAAGCTGAGTGAGCCATCATGATCACGCCTTGTCAGCATTGATGCTTCTGGCTGAATAAGTGTTTTATGTTTTTTGCTGCCGAGCTAAAGCGATAGCGGCATCTTCTCCATGTTGTGTCCTAATAGCGAGGGAGCGTTCCTTTATGTCTGAGCCTATAGTAGGCAAAGCTACAGTGGGTGTTATGTGAGAACAGGAGGGCTGCAGAGCTGTGGGTGCTTCTCTCCTCCCACACTGCTATGGACCCACACTCACATCAGCATCCATCAACACGGTGCCTCCAGACAGATCGGGGACATTTTTTGTTGGGGATCAGCTGGCTTGTAATTAGCACTAATTACGGGCGGGGAGGAACACATTGGTTGAAAGGAACACCTGTGTAGTCTCAGCCTACTGCACTTGAGCCTGGCAAATGTAGACACACTGTGACAGATCCCCCATCCTCTACCATGTGAGAGAACTCCTCAAAAAATCAAAGGGTTTATTAGTCCTAGAGAATTTTAAAATAGACTTAAGAGCAACAACCTATTTCAGGAAGAGATTTCTACTCATTTGTGTCACAGCCAGATCTTTCCAGACATGTGTTGTTTTATTGACGAACCTTATGGTGTCTGGACAGAGTTCACAGACAGCTCGGGTCACCTGTTACCCATGTCTGTTTTCACTTTCTGTCTCTGAATTTGACCCCTATGTAAAGGCTTAGGAGTCTGTTTTACCCTCTTTGAACTTATTCAAAAAGCAACTTAAAGTCTTAAATATGGTGATTAAACATTAAGTCTGGTGGTATAAAAATATTTGATTTTAAAAGATTTTAATAGGAACTTAACATTGTTTACCCTATCCCCTCTCATCATAATAATCACTCTGTCTGACCTATCTTTGCTTGCCGATGTTTTTATAGTCTGGAGTTTCGTTCATGGCCTAGTTTTTTTCCCCAGGGGCTGTTTGGATATGAAAAGTAACCATCCGATTAAACCACTTAATCCTCAAGACTTTTATTTCCCATGCCAGGATTGGTTCTCTAATGGGAACTTGTCCCCTTACTGTTGGGTTGGAGAAGAATAAGATCAGGTATTTTCTACCTCTTATCTGAATGACTTTCATTCATCATTCTTAAATTCTCAGAGATTTGAGATAAAGATTTGACATTAATGTCTCGCCAAAAACCAATACCACGGAAGGTCATTATTTCTTGTCCTTGTATGAGTCTCGCTGCAAGAAATCATCAAGTGCTGTCAAAAATGGATTCTTTTTCTGTAATGCCGATGAGGAGAAAGTCCTAGTTTCAAAAATGTATAGGCCGCATCAGCCCAAGAACAGTTTTCGCTCGATAACTGCTGTGGTGCAACTAGAAAAGAGTCGATGGCATGTTTTCTACAGCTCACATTTGGCTTTGACGGGCTGCAGCATGAATGTGTGTTTCAGCCAGAACAGACTGTTTCACTAGTGCTTGGCAAATGTCATGCATGAAGAGGACAGCAAAAAGCACTGCCTGGCTGGCTGCATAAAGGCTCCTTTTTTAAGAGAAATGTTAGATAATATTTACTGGGCTCTGGGGCTGGTTTAGTCTGCAAAACAGGAGCAGCAGCCCCATGACTGGCTACTGATTGGATACGCATATAAGACACAATATGCCCAATGTTTTCTTCAGCATGAGATGAAAAGTGTGAAATGATAAAAATGTATTGAAATGTCACATGGCATCATGTATTTGTAAAATACTAATGAAGTATGATCATGTTAACGGTACTCTAAGTTTTCCTTTTATTGTCAACATATCCAATAAAAAGGCCAAAACCAAGAAGGTTGATTTTCAATAAGGTCCAACTTCCCGACCCTGTCCGTGGCACTCAGCTTTGATTCCCATTTGTTGGGGGCTATTTTTTTTTAGCTATATGATGTATTGATTCTAAATATTAATTGGCCCATGTTCATTGTAATGCAGAAACATGTCACTCCGTGCCACAGGGTGACTCTTTAATATGTTTTTGACAGTTTTTAACTGTCGCCTTTTTTTTAAAAATTGGATTCGTTAACAAAATAAGAAAGCTACAGAGAATGCCAGTCTTCTCCTTTTTAGATGGCAGCATTTAGGATGACAGATAAGAAAAATATATTGCCACAGCTTTTTGCTCTAAGTGCTCACAACTTACCATTGGTAACTAAAAAATATCATTGCAAGCTCAACTATTAGACGTCATGGTTACCAGGTGATGAATTGTAATAACTTATTTGATGATCCTTTAACTGTTTAACGTCAGCGTGATAACATTGTCACTGTGAGCACGTCAGCACTTAGCCTCACCGCTGAGCCTCGAGGAGTCTCCAGCATGGCTTGTAGTCTTTGTGGTAAAAAAACCCATAATAAGAGCAGTGTGTGGATTTGCATGATCTCTGAAAACAAAAGGAACTTTGACGCACAGAAAAGGCTGTATCCTATGGCTTTGAATGAACAAACCCACCTGACAGGATAGCGTCCTGTGTGTCTGTGTGCAGCTTGTTCTCAGAGCAGAGCTGTCACAAAAAATGCAGAAAAAATTGAGAAGTGATGCGCTATATCCATCCAGAAAAAAACAGGCTTTTAATTCTACTTTTGTTTTTATTTGTTGTGTAGCTTTATGCCAGTATATAGAAGCTACTAAATTCAGAGATGGGGCCAGAGGAAAATTGGCAGACGAAGGTAACCCTCCCACAACACACACACACCTCCCCCCCTCTTAACCCAAGCTCAGCTTTAACCCCTTCAGCCTCTTAAACCTGGCACACCTTGTTTTTTAATTTCATTTTTTCTCAGCAGCCCTCCTTTGTTACCTCCAATTCTGAGTTTCCGCAGTCATTTTCTGCGCAGGTGTTTGGGACTTTACCCTTTCTGTTTTGTGCACTCTGAATCCCCTCCTCCTGGGTTCTTCCCTCCTCCCTCACACCCTTCAGCTGAACAATGAGCTGATGTTTGACAATCACTGCTTCTGTTTCTCTCTCACACACACACTCAACAAATCCAGTGCTGCCTGCGCCGGCATTGCTTGGTCAATGTTTGCTCTCCCCCTACACTCTGAATGATTTTTCAGTACTGCCTTTGGTGTGTGTGCATCACTTCTGCTTTACTCTGGGTTCAAATCAACTCAATTTGTGCTTTTTCTAGGATAGATTATTTTGGGTTTTTTGTATTGTCATCAAAGCTGTCAGGGAGCATTACAATCCGACCAAAGTTTTATTTTCTCTAATAATTGATCTATTCTGGAGTGTAAGACGCTGCCTGAATGCTTTATTATACCTTCTGGAGCAGGATGCCGATGACAGCTTTCTATGTTTCAATACAACATTCCCCTCAAGAGAAATTTGCTGACTTACTTTTTCCTCTGGAGTTGCGCCTGCCACTTTATACCTGCTTCTGATCAGACCGTGCTTCCGCTTCTGTGAACATTTGATAACTGTTTGTCTCTTTTTCCTTTTTTCTACTGTGTTTGTTTCACTTCCAGGTGAGAATTTTGAGCAGAGTCCTTTGCGGAGAACCTTTAAGTCCAAAGTTCTGGCACATTTTCCTGAAAATGTCGAGTGGAACCCATTTGACCAGGATGCAGTGGGCATGGTACGATCTCACTACACCATTCATTTACTTTTATACTATACTGTTATCGGTCTGTTAAAGGGTTTAAATGAAAACTTGGTGTTAAGTACATTGTATGGTTATGCACTATTAAAGGTGGAGGCAGCAATCCTAATTCAAAACACTCTTTTTTTTTAAATCAGTGAATATGAACTCATATTTGGTACCTGTCCGTATTGTACTGACACAGCCAAGGCTCTATAAACGAGTATGTAAACAAAGGGAGTCCGTCAACACTCCAACCAATCAGCTACAAGCAGCCTAGCTGTTATGGTGCTAAGTTCAAATATCAACAAGCCTTCGCTGGAATGGTTTACTCCACCTTTAACAAGTGAAAGAGAAAAATGTCAGTAACCACTGTGGTTGGTTCCATCAGACCGTTAAAGGAATAGTTCAATATTTTGGCAAAAATGCTTTCTCTCCATGAGTTACGAGAAGATTGAATCCACTCTCATGTTTGGGCGACAAGTATTGAGCTGGCGTAAGAGTCAGTTAGCTTAGTCTAGCATAAAGACTGTAAACGGGGAAACTGCTAAGCTAATCGCCTATGGGCTCTAGTTCTGCATGTAGTGCCCAGACATGACAGTGGTATCATCTAAACCCCGAATAAATATTAAATAAACATATTTCCCCAAAAATGTCTAGCTCTGCCTTCTGATTTAGACAACAAAGAAAAAGCATTTAAAATAATCCAAGCCCTAGATGTATTTCAACAGCTTTTACTCATGTCCCCTCACCTGGTCTTAATTCACATCCCTCTTCTCTCTTCCTTCTCCCAGCTCTGCATGCCAAAGGGTCTGGCGTTCCGGACGCAGGCCGACTCCCGGGAGCCTCAGTTCCACTGCTTCATCATCACCAGGGAGGACGGCTCTCGGACCTATGGCTTCGCCCTCACCTTCTTTGAGGAGGTGACCAGTAAGCAGATCTGCAGCGCCATGCAGACCCTGTACCACATGCACAATGCAGAGCAGTACGACATCCTGCACACGCCCACCTCTCCTCAGGCCCGTGAGGACCAGAGACACCAGCACGCCCTGCCCCCCCGGCCTGTGCTGCACGCAGCGCCCGCCATCTCCCGCCTGCAGCGCTTCAACTCCTACGACATCAGCCGCGACACGTTGTACGTGTCAAAGTGCATCTGCCTGATCACTCCCATGGCCTTCCCCCAGGCCTGCAGGAAGGTGCTGCAGCAGCTGCACCAGGCCGTCACGTCCCCTCAGCCCCCTCCCCTCCCACTAGAGAGCTACGTCTACAACATCCTGTACGAGGTGCCCATGCCCCCCTCCGGACGCTCACTCAAGTTCTCTGGCGTGTACGGGCCCGTGGTGTGCCAGAGGCCTAGCACCTCCGAGCTGCCACTCTTTGACTTTCCCATCGGTGATGTCTTCCACCTGCTGGGGGTGGAGAACGTTCTCCAGCTGTTTACCTGCGCCCTGCTCGAGATGCAGATACTGCTTTACTCGCAGCGTGAGTTTTGGTTTATGATTATGATAGAATTATTCAATAATACTAATAGTTACATGTGGAGAAGATATGTTTTGTAAATATACTGCAAATGTAAACAAATGACCCTCTCCAGAAACTGCTGCATTGTGCACCGTTAAATACCATAAGGATGCTCTGATTCCAAGTAGCTATGCATCATCACTACAATACTATTTTTTTTTAAAGAATTGCCAAGAAGTTAGGCTTACATTGAAATCCTGTTTAGTAGGGATGTAATTCATTAACAATGTACACATTATCAAAAGAGATGTGAGTAGAAAAGCGAGAAAGAAAATCATGCATTATCTGTAACAGCTGTTTCCTGAGAATTGAGGGGTTATGAGATCCTGTTAGTAGAGGGGCGGTCTCAAGAGATGTCTCAGACATATTGGTGTCATGACATGAGACTACATATTGTCCCGGGACCTGGTTATTACACGCTGGTATAGCTTCAAGGCTTTCCTCCCTGTTAATACATTTCGGATGGATGAAAGCAGGGCTTTTGTCTGTGGCCTGTTTTGAGTTGCAGGAAGCCTCAGATGGTCTTTGATAGGGTCAGGATATGCTCGGTCAGTACCACTTTGTTTGTACCATAACTCACTTTTATGGTCTGTTTCAGCCAAAATCATAGACAAGGAAAATAAGAAATGGCTACACTGTAGCTCTATGGCCAGTATGAAAAATATGAAAGGATTTCAAACGTCTGGATGTTTGTTGCAAAGGGAACAAAAAACAAAAGGCTGAAGTCTACTACACATTTTTGATGGAGCTGTTATCCAGGAGATTACATAACTTGTTGAGTGTGTCCATTAAAGTGATGCAGTGTGAGCGCCAGCCTGCGCAAATGTCGGCCCCCTCACCCATCAGAGGCAGCTCCCACCGGCCAGGACTCGCATGTAAATGTGTGTGAGTTGCTGTGTTTGTTTGCCTTCCCAGCTTGGCTCAGCGGGCCTTTTTTGGTAACTGGGATTAGTTTCCGTTGTGATTCATCGTTTTAAGCAAAACACACAGCAAGAGTCTGATGATGAGTTACTCCAGATCATAGGAGCTTTTGATTATAAAATCCCTTAATACAGAGAGATTGGTGTTTGTGAGTATATAAACTACACTTAAACCATACCAACCTTTGCAGAATAGTAGTCAATATGACATTAATGTCACTGTTAGGTGTGTGTGTGTTTGTGTGTGTGCACGCATGAGAAACAAGGAAATCATTTAAGGACACTGGGTCTTGTGTGGTGATTGGATCCATTTCAATGGCAAGAGAAGGCAAATGGTTTACAAACGCCAGGGGCCGGGGGGGAGAGAAACTCTTAAAGGGGGGAAAGCTGTAGTGTTGCTAAGCAACCTGTTGCTAAGCTCCCTGAGACAGGGAGGATAGAAGTGATGCAGGATGATTATTATTGGTCGAAAGTGACATCATGCCTCTTTTCCTCCCCATGTGGTTCATCACTGCAGAACGTGTGAAGGGTGCTGTGTTGTGTAGAGTTAGTTAAGCCCTGGCAATCTGCCACTGGGAAGAAACCAGGGATTGTCGGGGAAAAGACGCTGCTCACTGAAACACACACCAGACACTGGGGGAGAAGGATGCTCTGCAAATAAGGAAAGGACTGTATGCTTTACAGTATGTGCTAAAAATAGCACTGGAATTCATAATGCTGATTAAAAGAAAAAAAAACAATCTGTACGGTATTTCCTCCCATGAAGCCATAAAAGTCAAAATGTTCAGATACTTGTTCACTGCTTCCTCCGTCTTTCTCGAACAATAAGCCCATTCATGTGTCTATCATGTGTCAGCCATTGTGACGCGCTGTTATTAAGCCAATAATTGTTATTGTTATTCCATAGACAGCTTCTGTGATTATGTGATTGGTGCTGTTGACAGTAGCAGGATAGATGAGGGGAGAATTGAGGACACAAGTAAAAAAGAGAAGAATCATCTGAAGTCTAGTTTAAAATGACCAATTTGAAGCATTACCATGTTGGTACAATTTCTCTGTCATGATCAGACGGACCTTTTTTATCGAATTTAACACCGTAAGTCTTTGTGGTTCGATCTGTTACGGCATATCTTGCACATGCACTCAGTACGTAAACTCAATGGCATTACTTCCAAGTCCAACCTGCTACCAGTTGTCATTGTGGACAAAATGTTCATTCATCTTTGTGCATATTGCAACAGCACTTGACTCTTTGTGAGCTGACTTAAAGTGGTTCCTTTTTATGGTGGCCTAGTTAAAGAGCAGAGGGGTGATGTTAGTATTCATATGCCCATGCTGGGAGTGGAAGCCCACTGAGAAAGGGGCGGGGGGGTGTGAGAGTCCCTTCTCATTGACCAGCACATGACCAAATGAAGGAATGGTATTTATTTTGGCACCATAACGGGAGAGGCAGGCCTACTGCTGCTGAATGCACAGTATGCGACAGGATACAGCAGGAATGCAGATGAGGTGGACCTGCCGGCGCATATTTGCATGTATACCAATTGACTTAAGTGTGAGCTGGAAGGAGTGTTACCATGTGTGTGGAGTCATGGCAGAGGAATTTAACGTTAGTCTGAGGGATCAGCTGACTGCAGCTATCTCACAGAGTCTGGGTCCTGCAAAGGACGCAGGCCAACGAGGCCCTTCAGACCACCTCCCACTGAGGATGGTTAGACTCAGAGACCAAAACGGTTTCAGGCAGGCCATGACTTGAAAAATAAAGTGTATCACCACTATGGTGCCCTTAAAATGGCCCAAAAAGTGTTAATACCAGTGGTAAACAAGAGTAAGATGACTGTTCTCAGTACACATAGCAACTTTTTTCATCTCTTTTATTGATGGAAAAATTATTCAGATCCTTTTCTGAAGTGGAAAAGCAATATCATAATACAGTCATCAATAGTCAAAATAGTCTTTTGTTGTTGACCAATCAGACTCCTTTCTTTATTTTTAAGTGTTTATTATACGACTTGCTACACCAGTTTGTTGCGATGTATTTTTGGTTTAAAAGAGGATCCACTCCCTGAATTCTTTGCACATCGTGTGTCATCAAAGCAAATTCCTTAAAGGTTGGTAATTGATCCATTGTTCTCCACGCCCACATTTACAGAACAGAGAATAACAAAGACAAGGTGGTGGGGGCTTCCCTTTTGTCTTTTGAAAAAGATGGTGTTGCACAGAAAGTTTAGGAAGTTTTTTAAGATAATTTTTGGGCATTTAATGCTTTTTTTATTACACAGTTAGGAGAGACAGAGATGAAATGGAGCAGAGAGGGGAATGACATGAAGAGAACGACCACGGGCCGGATTGGAACCCGTGGTCTACTTCTTCTGAGGACTGAGCCTCCATTTAGAGGGCGCTCTAACCACTACACCAGTTTGGAACAGTTTTAAGATATTATAAAGAGACTGTCCTTTTTGATCAATACAGCAGCTGATCTCTGCCCTATGGATTTCAGTCTGGCTTAAACCTCTAAAGTGTTGTCCGGGGAAATGTTACATGTAACAAATGTCACATATATCACGTCATAGAACATAACAGACTTTTGATTTTGATGGGTGTGCTGTGGAGAGAAAATGTGGAAACGCATAAGTGACAACGCAGCAGCCAAGGCTTTAAAGTAATAATCAAGTCAGGAATGAACCTAGAGAGCAATGCACATATCGTTTAAATGTTCACTGTCGCTCCTTCATCCCTGTTCTCTTTGTGTGTGTGTGTGTGTGTGTGTGTGTGTGTGTGTCACAGATTACCAGCGGCTGATGACAGTAGCAGAGAGCATCACAGCCTTAATGTTCCCCTACCAGTGGCAGCATGTGTACGTCCCCATCCTGCCAGCCTCCCTGCTCCACTTCCTTGACGCTCCTGTGCCGTATCTCATGGGCCTGCACTCCAACGGCGGGCAGGACGACCGCACCAAACTAGAGCTGCCACAGGAGGTACAAACGCACCCTAGTGTCTCTCACTGGATTGAGTTCGAATTGGTTTTATATATTAATAATACTGAGCATGGATCTTTACTGTTTACAGGATTTCTACATTAGAATGTACTGTACTGTGCGAGGTGGGAACAGTGCTGCAAGTCCCTATATGTCCATTTGTACCACGTTTCAAAACAATAAGTAGATAGAGTATAGAGTCAGTTGTTTGTGCCAAAAGATGTGAGAAGGTAATCTCTATCTAGTGAATAAATCCTTCCTTGTCTTTGACTTATTCTGGCACACAAACATGCAGGTTTATTATTACTGTCTTTCTGCAAAGGTAAGGCCTTAGTTGCACCACTGACGCGAACACGAGCCAGAGAGGACAGTTTTTCTTCTCCTGTCGTTTCCTCTTATGTTTGCATTTTGAAGCTTCTTTGACGTATCTAGTTACTTCATATAATTGAACCCGCAGAGTTCCCTCGATGTATGGGGGGATTTCAAGGTCAGATGTGTGTAGAAAGTGTAATGTGCTGTCAGGTGTATCCGGTAAATCAAGTGATTACCCTGTCAAACCTGAATGGATATACAAATAGGTTTTGCTGGCTTTGCAATATTGATCTCAGGACTTATTTGTTCTAAATGCTCCTGCTTAAGAATATATATATATATATATATTCTATATATTCTATATATATAATTTTTCTTTATATATATATATATATAAAGAAAAATTATGTTATTTAAATTGTTGTATTATTATTGAACAGTTTAAATATTCCACATGAATATAGATCTAAATAAATAATTTAATAAAATAATTTCGAAGCCTCAGACAGGGGTCTTATTAGCACATTAGTATAGTTGGACTTTTTAATGTCAAGTGTTGCACCTGTTTTTTTCTGTGCATCACGCTCATCCATCATCTGATCTTTCTCTTGTCGTCTCACAGGCCAACTTGTGTTTCGTGGACATCGACAACCACTTCATCGAGCTGCCAGAGGAGTTGCCCCAGTTCCCCAACAAGCTGGAGTTCATTCAGGAGATCTCCGAGGTGCTCATGTCGTTCGGTGTGTCTCCGGAGGGGAACATTCACTCCAGCGACAGCCAGCCCAAGTACAGAGGCTTCCGCTCTATGGATGTCGTCTCTGACAAACGCAACGGTAACCTGGCCTCGCCCCTCAACTCCTACCTGCTGAGGGAGAATCAAACCATCGCCCGGCTGCAGGCACTGGTCAAGAGGACAGGGGTCAGCGTCAGCCTGGAGAAGGTGATCAATTGTGTCAATATGAAATAGGGATTATAGATACAACAAAGTTCAAATGACAAGTTAAACAATAAATCGTATAACAAGGAAGATTTATTATTTCACCAAGACATTTAAATAATTAAGTGTTATCTCAGTTTTGCATAGTTTGGTCGTCAAAGGGTAATATATGATTAAAAGAGATTATAGCGGAATTTCCGTTTGTAATTGGATCGATCAGTTGAAATTAAATATTAAATTAAAGCAATAAAATGTATAAAAATACCTATACTAAGGCCTGGAACTCACTCTACAATACATTTTGAAATTATAGTTGAATTATACTTTGATTTGAATCATTAGTGCCTTAATCATCAATGTAAAAATAGACTTGCAAATATAGTTTTTATTTTAAATATTTTTGGGCATTTTTGCTTTATTAGACAGAATTGGAGAGACAGAGTTTCATTTTTTTTGCCATCTTGTAAATAATTCAATGGGTGAAAGATAGGAAAAGCGATAGGAAAATATTATCAATGTTTCTAAAAGAACTGACAAAATAGAAAGGTTTATTGTATCATCATGTTTTTCCTTCATTATTGCAGTAAGGGACATTGTCCAAAAGGGGGAGCCCCTTCTACACCACACATTGAACTGGATACATATTTTGTCAGTACAGAGAGGATAGGAGGAAACAGAAGTTGTTTACATGTCATGTTTTTTTCATTTAAAAAAAGTTTAGTTATATGTTCATTTGTTTTAATCATTAAGGCATGTTTTGATATTTTATTTTTAAGATCTTTATAATATTTGTGTAACTATGGCGTTCATATGTATACGTACTCATCTGAATTGAATAATCCAGGAACATTAACTCAAGCTGTATTTTGAAATGCTTCCGGTCATTGTCTCACAGCCTGAAATCATGAAAAAACATCAACAGATGAAATTGTCTGTAGAGCCTCATTTGGCTCGAGTGTGTCACAAACAGTAGTGAGTGTTAATATGATGAAATACTCTCTCTAAAGACTGATAAACGGATGACTTGGCTGCTAATTAGGGAAAGTCTGTTTGTGAGGCCTAATCAGTTTATGCACTAGTGGCAAGCATTAGCCTTCCACAGACGGATTAGCTCATCCTCTATATAAGTAAGGTCAGCCGTCACTTGCACTTCTTCTTATCTAAACTCACTGTTGTTACAGGGGAACAGCTATACAGATGCACGTACATCGAGTGGTAGGCCTGCTCTGTGTCATTTCAGCCCCCTACTGATGGCATCTGTCCAGCTAAAAAAAAAGGACTTTAGTTTCAGTTTGTTTTAGGGTCATGAATCCCCGCTGATGCCCTTGACTTCCTTTCCCATAACCCCCCTCTGCTTCAGCAGCAGCCTGTGATAACAGTCAGATAAGACAACATGAATTATTTCCACTGTTCTGGCTTCTTTCTCACACGCTTTTACTTTCTTGATGTTGTGTATCAGCTGGAGGTTAAAGAGGACGCCAGCAGCAACAAGGACGCGCGCTTCCAGTGTGACGAGGAGGATCTAAAGATGCACCAGCTCAACATCCAGGTGCGCGAGGTCTTCGCCAACCGATTCACCCAGATGTTCGCCGACTACGAGGTGTTTGTCATCCAGCCCAGCCAGGACAAAGAGTCCTGGTTCACCAATCGAGACCAGATGCAGAACTTTGACAAGGTATACTGCTGCTTCCTTAATGGTGCAGTGTTGTTGAAGGATATTAAAAGAGAAGTGAGAAGCGCTATGGTCCTTTTGGCTAACTTCACCTGTCAGTGACTTCAGTTAGTGGTCCCCTCCCTCGTCCCTACGTCACGACCACATGAACGTGCAGCCATCTTTGTCAAATAATGCCGCGATGGAGAGCAGCGAGTCATCAATCACGGACACAGAGACCCGCCTCTTTATAGCTCTCTGTCTCCTGATTGGATAAAAAAACAAACAGGATACTCAACAATTTATCTTGCAATTACTGCAAAGTTGAATGACTGGGAGACTTTTGTTATGAGCTGTGCATACTGTTTAAGTGATTGCTGTGTGAATATAGAGTGATTTAACTCGTATATTAACAAAAAGATATCGCTTACTTCTCCTTTAATTCCTGCAGATATGACATTGAATTTCACCATTCAAGTGTGTGTGTGTGTGTGTGTGTGTGTGTGTGTGTGTGTGTGTGTGTGTGTGTGTGTGTAGGCCTCCTTCCTGTCCGACCAGCCTGAGCCCTACCTGCCCTTCCTGTCACGGTTCCTGGAGACTCAGATGTTTGCCTCGTTCATCGACAGTAAGATCCTCTGTCACGACGATGAGGAGAAGGAGCACACGCTGAGGGTGTTTGACTCGCGCGTGGATAAGGTCCGCATGTTGAACGTCCGCACGCCCACACTGCGCACCTCCATGTACCAGAAATGCACAAACATCGAAGAAGCCGGTAAGGAAAGCTTTATGGGTAATAGCATCTTTTCTTTCTTTTTTTCAAGGGTTTGGATAGCTTTTGAACCTAAATTGATTTCTTTCAAAGCACTACTTTTTGGACACATCTCTCAACCTGAGGACAAGTCTGTAATTGGGTTGCACTGACCAGTCCAAACGCAGACCTCTGTAATGTTTAATTACGACTCTGTGTAAAACAGCGGCATTTGAAATTTAAAGTTTTTGCCAATGTTATTAAAGAAGGCCTATAAACCCTTTTTAATTTCAAGCCCAAATGAGTGCGGTCGTGATTTTAATTTGAAGGTGTGAACCTCTGACAGACTTGGAGATTTTTGTCTCTTCAGTTGACTGACTGATTACTGTCTCGTTTGCAGCTTAAAAAGCTATTTGAAAAAGCTGATTTTGTCGCTCATGGACAGTCTTCCTGTGTCATAACTATTATCCATAAATCCTTCTAGTTTGGAGATGCTAAACCCTTTTTTATTTTCATATTACTAGACATTTAACAGTCCTGAGATCCCCTATGCATTGCATACATGTCTGTTTGGTGAACATAACATTATTTCTAAATGAAATCTCCATGACTGGTCTTAATAGTGATAAGCTGATAAATTTGGAGTGGGGAAGGTTGTCCATTTTGGGATGTTTCAGCATTTTCAGTGCTTCATATCCCATCTTGTATTACTCTAAACTAATCGGTGCTTATGTGGGTGGGTCTAAAGTTGCAATAATGGACGACTCTGAGAGCTGTATCCTTTTGTAAGAAAGAGAACATTTGCCTTTACGCTGACATTTCTTTTTGTTCTGCTGGTGATTGGGAGGAAATGTCCTAATCCCCTTTGACTCGTTCTCTTTCTTCTGCTGTCAGTCATTTTATTGAAAAAGAATTGAAGCTTCTTCGTCACAGTTATCCTGGTTTCTAAACATAATAGATAAGAATCTTAGTCAGGTGATTGGTGGAAAGATGAAAAACGGAAAAACAAAATAATTACTCGGTTTCCAACAGTTTGATATTTCCACTCAGGATGGCCCCATATATTATTCATCTCTTTATATTGATATTTCATTTGCATAAATGTCAAAGATGTTTCTTTTTGTCACGATTATGGGATTCTTTGACATTACTGCAGGATATATACTGAGTAATGTATGATAATCATCCTTTAAACTCTGCTCTTTCTAAATGAGAAATAGTTGGAGTAGACGCTTAAACAACGCAGTCAATTCATGACCAGATGATGCATTTTGATTGTTAATATCCCACAAACACAAAGAAGTGTTTGGAAAACTTGATCGATCTCATCTTGACAAGGAAAGCGCCACGATTTGGGAAACATGAACAATGTCACTCACTGCCTTCCGCAGAGAAAGCCATCGAGATGAGAGTGGCAAAGATTGACCACACCGCGCTGCACCCTCACCTGCTGGACATGAAGATCGGACAGGGACGCTACGAGCAGGGCTTCTTCCCCCGACTGCAGTCTGACGTGCTCTCCACGGGGCCCGTCAGCAACAAGTCAGTATTTCACCAGCCATCTCTGATATCACAAACTGCTATTCATTTATTATTATTTTAAAAATAAACTTTTGATGTCTATATCTACAACCCCAGTTACCGAAAAAGTCGGGCCGTTTTGTAAACCGTATATAAAACAGTTTGTGATAATTGTTTATCCTTTTTTCACATACAATCCAGTTGAAAACCATACAAAGGCAGTATAGTTTACGTTTTAACCCCATCAATTTCATTGTTTTTTGTAAATATATGCCAAATCTGAAGTTGGTGCCTTCGAAACATTTCAAAAAAGTTGGGACAGGGGCATTAAAAGATTGGGAAAGCTGTAGAATGTTAAAAAAAGCTATTTTGAACATTACTCACATAAACATGTTTACTGGTAACAGGTGTTATCATCGTGACTGGATATAAAGGGTCATCCCCTAAAGGTTCAGCCTTCACAAGCAATAATGGGGTGAGGCCCACCACTTTGGGAAGAACTGCAGAGGAAAACAGTCAATAATAACAACATTCCTGCAACGAATTTTAGAATTTCACCATCTACAAAGTTTAAACAAATACATATGATGTGTTGGTACTGTTTAATAGTCAATACACGTCGAAAAGGATTAGGGAATTATCAAATTTTGTTTTATTCAAATTCTACATCACTTTTTCGGAATTGGGATTGTATATTCGGTCTGATATTGACGTCTATTTGACCATGTTTCTCTGTAAGGTTGGTGACAGGTGTGTTGTTTTGTGTCTTCAGGTGGACAAAGAGGAGCGCTCCTGCCCAGTGGAGGAGGCGGGACCGACAGAAGCAGCACGCGGAGCACCTTTATTTAGACAACGACCAGAGAGAGGTGAGAGAGCTCACTGCTGTGTTTCTCTACAGATGGGACTGCCTGAGTGCCTGTGTTGTCTTTGTTCATTTTTTTGCACGACCTGTTCTCTGTTTTTGCTTTATTTTGACTTCGGTCTTACCATCTTTGTCTTGCTCTCCCGTCCCCTCTCACATCTCTGCTCTCTCTCTCTTTTTTTCTGGTCTTTTTCTCCGCTGTCTCTTTCACTTGCGCTCGCACACACTCTCAGCATGTTGAGTGTTTGTTTCCGGAGCTGCAGCTCCTGCTGTTTCTTGACTACTACTGGCTCTCGCAGTCCTTCAAGCCCTGTCTAAAGTCGGTGACTGTGGACGTGGTATGTGTTGGTGCTTTGTGAACACATGACCTGTCCCCGCTCCCGTGTGGTCTTCTTCAACTCCCTCTTGCTTCCTTCACCCCCCCCCCCCCTGCTGAAACTTTATCTAACAATCCATGTCGCTCTGTGAGGGCACATCAAGTTTGGAGATACACTGTGTGGAACTCACAGTAAAAATGTCAACCAAAGTACAGTATGGTTTAAACATTTGCTTCTAAATTATTCACTTTCTTGTGTTGTTATGGACCTGAATAATTGAATTTTTTCAGGCTTCATTTGGTGATTTCAAAACAAAATGTGTATCACAGTTTTGTTTATAAGTCGCTGTTTGTTTTATAAGGTGACAGTTTTTCTGGTTCCACTCGATGCATCTCTTGTATATGCATAAACATCATGTTAGCATGACCTCGAGCTCAGGGTTCAGGGATGTTCAAATGGGTTGGTGTCAACTGAAGTTCCTACTACTGACAATGTCCTCTAACCTCTTAAAAGTGTATTTTAAAGAGAAAACTAATTTTATATGGAAACAATTCAAAATTCTAAGAGAAAATATTTTCATTTCAGTTCAATTTTTTCATTAGCTTATATGGATTCCTATGTGTCACTGCTTTACTTTATGTAGGGGATTTCTTCAATATCTAAAGGTTGAAATCTGGATATTTACCACAGTAATAGCATAGCAGTTTGTTTTGGTGTCACTAAACCCTTAAGTATGGACTTATGTCTGGCACCTTTAAAACAAGTTAAAGAAACAAAGATAAAAAAAAGTATAGAAACCTATTGTCAGCACACCTTACATAGAGCAATCTGATTAAACTCGTGCAGTTTTTCTAGTACTCCATGTTCCTCTGTTGTAACCCTCTCCAGTGATGTGAGCCCACCAGTAAGAGCTGAGTAGATTTTGCTGACTGAATTTTTCTCTCTTTAACTAGAAATACATCCAGGAAGCCAGGAACCTGGGCACGACCATCAGACAGCCCAAACTGTCCAACCTGTCGCCGTCTGTCATAGCTCAGACCAACTGGAAATTTGTTGAAGGATTGCTCAAGGAGTGCAGGAATAAGGTGTGCTGAGGAGGACTGCTCTGTTCGATTCCCTTTGCTCTGTTTCACACCGGTTTATAATACGAGTGTTTTAGATTCTAGCAGTAAATTGTTTTTATATACAAAGCTATTTGCAATCACTGTCATTTGAAGTCATGGCCACAACTTTCTAATTGCCACATTTAATTTAAAGTAAACACTGGTCCAAACTTTCTGTCAATGTTATTTTTCCCCAGCGCACAAACATAATTATCAGCATTAACAATATTTGAAAAAAACTGTAAATGTGTATGTTTTTTCTCCTTTGCAGACTAAGCGTATGCTGGTAGAGAAGATGGGTCGGGAGGCGGTAGAGTTGGGTCACGGTGAGGTCAGCATCACGGGCGTGGAGGAGAACACACTGATCGCCAGCCTCTGTGACCTGCTGGAGAGGATCTGGAGCCACGGGCTGCAGATCAAACAGGTCAGGAGGGAAAAGATCAGCTGTTACATTACATTACATGTCATTTAGCAGACGCTTTTATCCAAAGCGACTTACAACTAGATTCATACACCGATAGCAGCAGCTAACTATCGGGAGCAACTGCAGCAGCTGCTGGTGGAGGTGGACAGTGATCTCATAGAAGTAAAATAATGGCACTGGTGTATGTTTTATTTCTCTTTCAGGGTAAGTCTGCCTTGTGGTCCCATCTCCTGCATTATCAGGAGAGTAAAGAGAAGAAAACTGCAACTCCGGGCTGCTTGGGACCTCCAGGTAAAGGCTGCTCAATTCACCTGGTTGGACTAAAATGAGTGACTGTTGTTGCAGTTACACTGAGGAATCGCCTAACAACCTTTTTTTTCCATTTTGTCTGCACCAGCTTTCATTCATGACACTGAGAGACGCAGATCTGATGGTGGTGGTTTAGCCATTGCACCTCTTAAGGTGTCCCTGATCCAGGACATGAGGTGAGAATGGCTCAAGGTTGTTGAGATGGCAGCTCAATAAAGGAATGAAGGATGAGGTCAAGTGTACCCAAAGCTTGTTTACTAATGTATTAGCTGCTGGTCACAATGGACTAAGACTGCCCCCTTGTGGGAGACCCAAACAATAATACGTGTTCCCATGATAATCGATTGTATGGATGGGGTCAATGGATCCCCCGGGGTTTAGATACATTACATATATACATGCACAGAGACAATCGCATCCACACATGAACGTTTGTCACATAAAAATATGATTATTAGAAATTCTTGGGGGAAGGATGCGCAGAGTGAGTCTGTGTAACATCGCATTAGTTCCAGCCTAGTTACCAGACCCCCCGTCAGTCTGCAAAACACTCATCTCTGCTCTGCTGACAGCTACATCCTCCTCCACACTAGCAACCATCAGCCTCCCTTAATGAGTTTTAATAATTGATAATATTGTCTTAACAGTCAGTAAATTTTACTAAAAATTACGTTGAGATCCTAATTCTCTCACATTTTGAAGCTAATTAGAGGTGATGACAATACCTCATGTCTGCATTACCTTGTGTTTTCAATAGTAGAGCATGTAGTAGATGTTTTTCTCCGTTGCCATGGGGATAACGAGCAGAAAAAAACTGGGTTAGTTGGTGTGAGCGAGCGCAGAGGGTGGAGATAGGGAGGGGGATGGAAGGTGGAGGAGACGGGAGGAGCTCTTAGCACAGCAGCTTATGGCACAGGTGGAGTGGAAGGGAATGTGTCTAGACGTGGGGAGGCTAGGAGCGATGACATGGGACTGAGTCTGTAGTTGTAAATGCCTCCACAGACGCAGCAGACTGAGAGTCCTTCTGTGTCTGTGAGTTTTAGATTCACTCAGGGCAGGTGATGTTGGGGATCTACAAGTCAGAGTTGTTGTAGTGCCGAAGCGATTTTGTTGGATTAATTGATCGGCAGAAAATTATTTCCAACAGTAATTTATTGTAAATTGTAAGAAAAAATATCAAATATCAACTCCTGAAGCTTTATAATATGTGATGATTTCTGCTTTTTCTTTTTTTTTACATAATTGAAAATTAAATATCTTTGGGTTTCAGACTGTTTTGTTCGAACACACCAAGTGATTTTGGTTTTGAAAACTTGTTATGGGCATTTTTTACTATTTTACTTTTTTTATTAAGTTAAGGATTTATTGATTCCATTACAAAACATTATTTATTGATAATAAAATAAATAAAATAATTGTTAGTTGCACCCCTTAATATCTCTTGTCATTGGTTTAGATGACTCACTTGAAATGAAATGTAGAAATAAATCCATATCAACATGGTGGCTCCACTGAGAGACTTAATAAAGGAAGTATAAGTAGTTTTGTCATCACACTTGCACCTTGGACCATTTTTTACTGCCAAACTAGTTGCAATCCTGCGAAACTGAGATTTCAGATGAGCACAGAGAAACCATCCCCTTTCAGCGGATAGATGTCAAAATAAGCCTTTTAATAGTGTCAAAGAATGTTTATTTTTATTATCTTCTATACGTGAAGATGAGTGTCAAAAATAATCTTTGATTTGGTGTCTTTTCTGTATAGGCACTGACTGAAGCCCTTCTGACTTCTCGATCTCCGTGTTTTTGTTTTGCAGACACATTCAGAACATGAGTGAGATCAAGACCGACGTGGGCAAAGCCAGAGCCTGGGTCCGCCTCTCTATGGAGAAGAAACTGCTTTCCAGACACCTGAAGCAGCTGCTTTCAGACCATGAGCTAACAAAGTGAGTATTAACTAAACACACAGTCTTAAAGATCACAGGAGTATCTTTTCATACCTTTTTTGTATTTTTTTACGTCCTGGCCTTCTCTCTGTGTTTGCTGAGGAATGTCTGTCTTGCCTGAAATTCAAGATCATGTGTATAATAATCCATTTATAATACATCAACTCTTTTGAAATTGCCCAGCATCATACTTCAGGTCGCCGCTGCATAAATAATTCACAGCCTTCTTCATAATGGATGTCTGTGCGGTAAACTGGGTCAGGGGGACTTTCTGTCTGCCTTTGTGATCTTACCTTGTCATTTGTTCTTATTTATATCAAACATTACTTATTTTCTTACCTCAATTAATATATCATCAGTCATGCTGCTGAGCTGACACTGTTGAGGAATGTTTGCCAACATAAATGTTTTAATTTTTTTTTTCTTAAACAAAATTGTATAATTGTGTGGATCTAAGCATGACTATTTATTCTCAAACAATCTTTTTCTTCCTCTCAGAAAACTTTACAAGCGATACGCCTTCCTCCGCTGCGATGATGAGAAGGAGCAGTTTCTCTACCACCTACTGTCCTTTAACGCTGTGGACTACTTCTGTTTCACCAACGTTTTTACAACCATCAGTGAGTGCTGTTTTGACAAAAACAGCCCCGACAAAACACAGTCAATGAACTAGCTTCTTTTTTCCCCGCTGTAGTTGACGTGTTTTTGTGTGCCATCTCTCTTCTCTCTGTCTCCCAGTGATCCCCTATCACGTGGTGGTGGTCTCCAGTAAGAAGCTGTCCGGCTCCATGTTCACAGCTAACCCCTGGGTGTGTGTCTCTGGTGAGCTGGCAGAGACCGGAGTACTGCAGGTCCCCAGAAACACCCTGGAAATCACTTTTGAGGTTGGTGTTAAGCATCTGATAAAGAACAACTCCATTTTATGACAAGCTGTTTTTTTTTACAGCCACAGTAACTCAGCGATCAGAATTAAGTTTATTGGCATGTTTCCCTTGGTTTAAAACCTGTGTGATCCTCTGGCTCTGCCTGTTTTTCTTTTCCTGTTGTATAAAATGTATGACCAAAACTTTAAAGATACAACTAAGTTTTAATAAACCAGAATTATTAGTTTTATTTAAATGTTTGGTTTGGGTGTTTGACGTCACCATGCTTCTCTCTCTCCCTCTCTCTCACTCTTCCTCTCAGTGTCAGAACCTGGGCAAGCTGACCACAGTGCAGATGGGTCACGATAACTCTGGACTTTACGCAAAGTGGCTGGTGGAGTGTGTTGTGGTCCGCAACGAGATCACGGGGCACACTTACAAGTGAGCATATCTTTTGATAAAAGAAATGCACCTCTACTGTACTGTCGTTTTCTCCGCTTAGTTCTCAGAAAGGTGAACTAAAATGTGGTTTGGTGCGCAGGTTTCCGTGCGGCCGGTGGTTGGGGAAGGGCGTTGACGACGGCAGTCTGGAGAGAATCCTAGTGGGAGAGCTGATGACCCCCAGCACAGAGAATGAAGAGAGGATGTGCCGCACGCCCCCCATGCAGCAATCCCCCGGCATGATGAGGAGGTTTGTTACCATCTCACCAAACAGCAAACCAAGTAAGTTATTGCACCAGCCATCGGTACAAACTCCTAAATCACAATGTGTGTGGAAAGTTTGTTATATTCTAGCTGAGATGGAAACATTTATCTCCTCTTTTTTCCCCTTTTTCGTATTTTTATTCTTCAATTTGAAATTGAACTGTTGCCCGTTTTCAGTGCTAACGAATGCTAGAGGTCTCGTTCTCGATACCGTCACTGCTAAAAAGTTCAAATGCATGAACGAGAAAACAACAATGACAAATGGATCAAAACCTGTATGGGGATTTTCCCTCCTCTTGTCTGGCTCATATGATTTTACAGCATCTTTGTTTGCCTTTTTTTGTTTTTCTCGTGCAGAGTTAAATACGGGTCAGATCCAGGAGGGAGTGGGAGAGGCCATCAATGGGATTGTGAAACACTTCCACAAGCCGGAGAAGGAGGTGAGAGAAGGCAGTCTAGACAGGCCCCAACACGTAGTTCTATTATTCATCACAAATGAAGAAAAGCAGCTCTCTGCTCTGGTGGTCCCCAAGCCCCTCAGTAACTGTGGGCTGTGTGGTGCGATTCACATTGTTGAAACATATTGAAAGAGAATTCCTGCTAGGTTTTTAGAAAATACATCTTTCTCAACCTTTTTTGTTTTGCTGGCCTAGAAGAATGCCTGTTATATTTCCTGTCCTGGATGCACACTGCTAATTAATTCTGACTGATATGGACTGATTGTTGATTCAAAGGAGATGTCGATTGAAGATTAGGAAGTGCATTTGCAACGTCATTGTTGATTACAGGTTATAAGAGTCATTGTGTTGTCAATAAGCACAAAGGGGATTTATAGGAAAATCTCCTTCAGTCCTGCTCTACCTTTTCACAGTGCTGAACAAACAATGTAGGGGGGCTGCAAAGAAGAACATCAACAGTCTCTTAAATTAAACATGCACTGACTATTCTGTTGCTGTCTGCCCCCATGTATCTATATACTGTATACTGTTTTAGTATGATTTTGTGTAGGTGTATGTCATGCGCAGTATTTCTATCATGCTGTTTTCCCGTGATGACTTACCTGCATCCTCTCTCATACATGCTTTCACCTTATACTGATTTGATAGCTGCAATTTATGTCTTCCTGGAACTCATAGATGAAAGCAACTCTCAGAAATGTAAATGCTGTTATCTCTTATCATAAGGAATTATGGCTTTATAAAATGTTACCTGTGCTAGATGGATATTTGCAGTATATTCTTCAAAGGGACCCAAACCTAAAGTATTGGGAAGGAAAGTAGGGGAGAGTGGCCTAAGTTGTGCCACTTTTTACTCAAAGTGATTTTAAAGTGAGGCCTTGACAGTTATGTCTCCAACTCAAATATGTAAATATATTTCAGGATGTTGTGCATCCCTGGCAATAAAAACTTTGGATCTGGAATAAACTGTTTAAGAAATATAGCTTTCGGAAAAAAAGTTGTCTTGTGGCACAACTTGCCCCCGGTGTGGTGTAAGTTGTGCCACAAGAGAGAATACCATGGGGTAAATTGTGCCATTGATATATATCTCATAAACTGTAATGCAAGACAAATCCATAAGACAATTACTTATTTAAGGTTTATTTAAAGTAAACATTTTACAAAGATTGAAGGTCAATTTTCTTAAACAAGGCCTAGCAGATCTAGGTGGTTTTGCCTGCAAAGCTCACAAGTCACCATTATCATCTTTTTGGCCATCTGAACTCTCATCAGTGGTGTTGTTAAGTGGAATGGAGATGTCAGTCTCTTCTGAGCTACTGTAGACAATCACTTTCTTTTTCATGACCAGCGTATACAGCCATGCCACTGGCACAACTCTCAGAAATGTACTTCGCACCAGTTGCTCCGTGCTTGTGACTGCCACCTGACAAATGTGATTCCCCCTCCATTTCTGCCTTTAAATCAAGGCTCAAAACCCATCTTTACACCCTGGTTTTTCCTCCCCACTAACTATCTTACCTCTGCACTACTATCTTTGTTTATATTTGTGGATGTATGGGCTTTATGTCTTTTATTTTTGTTAGTGTTATTTTACCTTCATTGTTTACCTCCTGAATGTTCAGCACTTTGGACAGTGCAAACTCTCATAAATGTGCTTTTATAAATACATTTTACTTACTTACTTACTTACTTATAACTCACCTAGGCCCTTTGGCACAAATCACCCCAACCCCAGAATTTTGGATAATAGGCATGATGCAGCAGTTTAGAGCTGACATCGTGCTATCTGTATAGACTCAAAGTGTAGCATACTAAAGCACTAAAACGTGTCATATGTTTTCAAACTTGTCTATAATTGTTCGGACACAATAATCAAAAAACCTTGATCATGGAAATTTTACTTTGAAAGGCAAAAAACGTTTTTTTTTAGCTTAAATGTGCATTAATCTTATTCCTTGTGTCTCCCTTCTTAACAGGATGACTCAAATGGATGGCTCTTCTTAAATATGTGGTCACATTTTCAATTTCTTCCACGGTTTTCTAGAAACAAGGGGTGGCACAACTTCCCCACCGGCACAACTTAGGCCACTCTCCCCTAATTGTCATGAGTTCTGAGAAGCGAATTAAGAATTGTATCCAGAAAGTGTCCCATTAAGTGTTGGTGAGAGAACGTCTTTAACGACGTGCATATCTCCGGTTGTCTTTTGCTCTCTACAGAGAGGCAGTCTGACCCTGTTACTCTGCGGGGAGTACGGCCTCGTCTGGGCTCTGGAGCAAGTTTTCCAGCATGGTTTCAAATCACCACGGCTCTTTAAGAATGTCTTCATCTGGGACTTGTTGGGTAAAGACTTCATATCATTATCTCCTTTCAAAGTACTCAAACACTCACACCTTGGAGAGTTTAAGGAAGACCATGAAATCACTTTAAACAACAATGCAATTGGACTTTGTTGGAAACACAAAGATTTATTTTATCAAACTGATATATGTAATACTGCATTAAGAATTGGTAACCAATTTCTCTTTTTAATGTTTTTTTGCTCTAACAGAAAAGTCACAAGTGTACTTTGAAAGTGCGGAGCAGCGCGAGGTGACCGCGGATGAAAATTGGCAAACCAGAGTGCGTCACTTCTGCCGCTTCATGCGCGCCATCAACAACACGTCCAGAAATATTGGCAAGGACGGGAAGTTCCAAATGCTCGTCTGTCTGGGTGCCAGGTGGGCCACGCAGACACTCATTAACCTCATGACACACATTTATTCATAGTGGACATTAGAAATGTGTTGTGTGTGACAAGGAAATGAAGTCTGCAGAGTGGATACAATAAGACCTATGAAGTAACTTGTGTAAACATTTAGGCAGCAAAGTGATGCTGTTGGTGTACTTGGAGACTGGAGGGCTTTTAGGTTTCAGTTTGAAATGTTGGGTGTAAACCCTGTCACTGATGTAGAAAATCTCCCTAATGTATTGAACTTACTTACTTATGTATTGAGTACAGATGATGCACAACTGTTTAAAAAAAATCCTTTTTCAATTTATGACACCTTTTCACAAAATGTTATTATTACAACAATTACTTCATTAATGAAATAGTTGATAAATAGAAAATGAATTGCCCAATACAAAATTGTTAATATAATGTGTCAAGAAAACAATGCCAAACTAAATACCAGTTTTTTACTATTTTCTGCAATTTTCTGGACAAAAAAATGCATATTATCATTAAGCCTTTTCAATTAGATATTTTTAATGATGGTATAATGTGGTTTACACTACCATTGTTGAAATTATTTTGCATTGGATGCACTAATTGCTGACAGGCTAAAAGTGTTTGTGTTGAATTAATGTGTGTGTTTGTGTCGTCTTATCTCAGGGACCATTTGCTGCATCACTGGATCGCTCTGCTCGCTGACTGTCCAATCACGGCTCAGATGTACGAGGACGTTGCGCTCATTAAGGACCGCTCATTGGTAAACTCTCTGATCCGAGTGCTGCAAACTCTGCAGGAGTTCAACATCACCCTGGAGGCTTCACTTGTTAAAGGTGTTGGTATCTAAAACCTATAGGCCAACTTCAAACCAGTTTTACCAGACCAGGAAAAATCACTGGGGACCACTGACAAGAATAACTGAACCTTTTATATGCAGGAACCAACTTGAACAAAATACATTTTCTGGCTTATATTAAAGCTACTGTTACATTTGCCATATATATCAAGTGCAATGAGCCTTTCAAGATATGTTGATATTTTTATCCTCAAATGATGTTGCCATTAGTTGTTAAAAATATGTTTTCTATTATGAACCATGATTTTCAAATTATTAACAATGACCTACTCGTGCTATAATGTTTTATTGAAAGCTTAATATTTTCATTGTTATTGTGAACTGCTGACAATGGCTATATTTAAGGGAGAGTGAGGTTCAAAACTGTTAATATATTTTCAGAGAAAAACAGTATTATTTTGTTAAATCAGTCAAGTTGCTTGCTCTGTTGTCAACTCAGATTCCAATGTCATTACGCAGAGCTTAAAGCAAATGATGCTGAAGTATGCTTTATAAGTATGTGTATGACAGGGGGGTTTGAAGTGTGGAAAGTTGGTTGACCTGCATAGAAAAAAGGAAAATGGCTGTTACATTTGGCCTTTCTTAAAAAATTGTACTAGTATGCAGATATTTTTCATGGAAGAAAAAAAGGCTCCTCTTGCATGATAATAAGACTGTGTGGCTTAAGCCTGTATCTAGTGATGGACTGTTCATTCATTTTGGTGAAGGGAATACCCCAAGTCTTTGATTTGTGTTCCAGACACAAGTCCTCAAAGACCCAGCTTTCTGTGCGAAGTGGATCACAATTACAGCCTTCATGTAAATACCTCCAACCAGCCTCTTTCCCCTACCATCAACCCAGCCCTTACACTACATCTGCCGTCTTCTCTGAACAAAAACAGTTCAACCAACCGTGCAGACTCCTGCACTAACTGTGCAGACTCCTGCACAGTTGGTTGATGATCTTCTGCTTCTTATGTGAAGAGCAAAAAAGGATGGCTCCCCCCCCCTGACTGTTTTCATCATGGTTTCTTGCTATGCAATATCCACAAGGGAGAAATTCAACCCCTTACCAACTCCATATTGGGGGTGTCTTGAGGTGTTACCTGGCCCTCCTCCGTTACATTCATTGAACTTTACTGTGCAGAAAAAAAGAGATTTGATATGTGAAGGACTTCTTTTCTGTGCCAACGTCTGGACTGACTGCGTTGTACTTGTCTGTGTACGACCCACACATGAGCATCTTGGGAGATATATATTTTTGTTTTCCAATACCGTTGTACATTTATTGACAATAGCAGTGTAATGTAGTGTTTACTAAGTGAGCAACAGTGTACAGTGTACAAATATATTAAGAATAAAGCATCTGTAATGCATTAAAGTTGATTTGTGTTAATATATATTTTTTATTCAAAGAATTATGATTAATTTGTTTTTGCGGTTGACAACGTATTTCACTTTAAAAAATCACATCAGAATGTGAATTTATGATAATATTTAATGTTTTTATTTGATAGTAAAGTAAATGTTTTCCATCTGGACTGCATGTTGTCTGGACAAAACTTGTGAACATGCTTTAAGAAATGGTAACTGGTATTTTTAAATAGTTTCTTACATTTAATAGACCAAGAGATTCATTAAGTAGGCCTAAGTAATAATATGCAATTATATGTAAATAATGAAAGTGTTTGTTAGTTAAAGACCTAAATCTTATCTACCAATCTATACTCTAGCCTGCTTTGTTTTTATTTAAAAAAAAAAAGAGTTATACGTTAACTGTATTAGCATCAACAAGCTGTTGAGCAAAAGACTATATTCTCTGCTGAATGTGCTTTCCATGGACATAACAAGAAGATGTCAACAAAGTCTTTTCGCGCCATGTCAAATCGCAGTTTTTTCTGTAAAGCTTGGACCAAGTGGTTTATGGGAGTTCGAGTTCTAAAAGAAAACCATTACACTGAGATCTCCCGCTCATTCACTACACCTTCCATCATTCATGTTTTCTGAGTGGTATGCGAGAAGAGCAGCGATTGGTTGAATCTAGGTTCAAACTCAACGGCTGCACTCCTTATATGGTCATTGTACGCTCAACCCCTCACATTCCTGCTTTTTATGCTAATACCATTCTAATGGCCAGCTGTATGCGTTAGTAGTAAGAGCATGCGCAGTGCGTCAAAGGAATACGGCGAAGATTCAAAGTTGATGTTCAGTAAGTGTCCTTTTATTTCTCTTGTGCAGAAATTACATTTGTGAAATTGTGCTGATTGTGTATGTGTGGGGAGACGGTTCCTAAAGTGGTGTAGTCGTAAACTGACGTGTGCGTTACTCTAAAGCGATTCGACAATGGGATAACGTGGAAGTCAACGAGAGCGTGGCGTGGTTAATGGTAGCTGCGTCGGCTAGCTAGCATGCTAACAGCTAACAACAATGAGCCATATTTGGCGCTCTAGCGGGCAAAAGTTTGAATTTAAAGGGAAGGATGCCCCCATTGAAACTTAATGTGTTTAATTAAAAAAATAACAACGCACACGAATGGTAACTAGTTGAAAAATAGTGTGTTATGTAGACACGCATGTTGCATGTAGCGTTAATTCAAGGAATAGCAGCCCGGTAGCTTTTTGTTTCTTCACTTCAAAAAAGCTCTGCAGCCCGCTTTTTGTTCCGAGTGTTCGCTATAAACAAACCCACAGCTGAACAACGTCTCAAAGCAACTATCGCCAATGTAATTTTAGCTGTTGTAATCGTGTACCCGTTTATTGAGCAGTGTTGCGAAAAGTAAGCTTGGCGTCAGATAATGATAGTAAAACGTTGTGTTGTGGGTGTAACATGTTTGTGATTGACAATGCGGAGGCTTTGAAAGTTTGGGAGCCTGCATCAGTTACTACTGCATTGCATGTAATTGAAACAACCTGTGTTCTTATTTGACAACAACACTATCACATCATGTAATAATGTTATTATTATTATTATACTTTTTTGTTGTATATTCTGGGTTTCCCGCGACTTGGCTTTACACTAAATAGGCTAACAAAGATACTTGCGTGTTGTTGCTTTAGCCAAAGATAGTTAGGCGGTTTTTGTTGTGTGTTCACTGCAGATTGAATGTTAATTTTCCTTTTTTAAATGTGTTTTGTATACAAGATGTGATTAATTTATTGGTTAAGAACGGCTTTCTTACAGCAGCTCCGTATGTGTGCGTGTAGGGACCTCCCCCTTTATTATAATAGCAGAAAGCGCAACTGTCTGCTGACATCTACGGTACACCTCACGGGGGACTGGGACATTTACCGATCTTTTTTTACAATTTCAGGTGATTTTTTGCTTGGCCTATAACCCCGACCAACAAACAGACTATGTTTGGCTTTCACAAGTCAAAGATATACCGGAGTAATGACGGCTGTTGCATCTGCAAGACCAAGTCCTCCAGTTCACGCTTCACAGACAGCAGTCGATATGAAGAGACGTTCAGGCTCTGTTTTGGGTAAGAGCGCTCATTCATTCATATTGTGCGCTTGTAAAGTGTTTAGCTTGTTGGAATAATAACAGAGATTACATTAATGCATCACTGTGTTAATATGTAGCATTTACATTTGTCATTGTTTTTGAGTGTTTAATTTTTTTTTTAAGGCTGTCAGAAGATCGTGTTGGAGACATTTGCAATGCCTGTGTGTTACTGGTGAAGAGGTGGAAAAAGCTACCTAATGGTTCCAAGAAGAACTGGAACCATGTAAGTTTCATCTTAAATTGGTGAGAATCGTGTTTATAACAATTGTCATGCTGCAGCTTTAAATTGACTCAATGTGTTGCCTGATGTGACTCAGGTGGTGGATGCCAGAGCTGGGCCAGGCTTCAAGATGACAAAACCTAAGAAGATGAAGAAAAGTGATGGGAAGAAGAAAAGCAAGCTAAAGAAGCTCCACAAGTTAAAGAGACAAAGTAAGTTTTATTTCATTAATATTAACTAGTCATTTGCACAACATGAGAGATTTGTCTTGTATTGTGAATTTTGTGTTGAATTTGTCAAACGAGGGATATCTGTTGTTGGCTTAAAGCAAAAGTGCATTGAATGCTCAAGAAAAAGTTCCACATTTTTGGTCACATGAATTTGTGCAATTTCCTTGTCAATCTTTTGTTTGGAGTGAGTGGTTTTCTTCAGACTGAACTAACAGCCTGATTGAAATGACCGTTCAGCAGCATCTTGTGGCTCTCTGAGTTAGGGCACACACTGTGAAAGTGCAGACTGCAATTTTTAGAAAAAAATAAGAAAAAAACACTGATTGCAGGCTGCCTTCTGTGTATTTAATGATTTCCTTCTCTTGTGATAGGAAATGTTATACGTTTGCGTCTTTGACTGTTAGCCAGACAAAACAAGCCATTAGAATAGGCCAAGTTGGGGTGGGATTGCTCTGGGCATTTTCACAAATTTCTCACATTTTATAGACCAAACAATTACAGAAAAACAAATGTAGCTGATTAATAAAAAAAACAATTAGTTATTACCATAGTTTGTTGACTGACTTTAATCACTTTGTATTTATTAAAACTGAAACATTTCCCCAAATATTAAGTATCTATAAGTCAATAAGTTGTGCCCAATGAATCAAAGTTGAAACGTGTTAAAACAGTTGGCAATGTACCAAATACATTTGAATACAGTATGTAAGTGTTGTTTTTTTCGTTTGTTTTCCAAGCAGACTCAGACGCCCATAGCACAACCTCCAGTGTGTCTCCTGCACAGTCTCCCAGTTACAGCAACCTGTCAGATGACGGCTCAGACATCGAGTCCAAGCAAAGACGCTCGACTCCCTCAACCATCTTTTCCTTCTTGGACCGGTTGTACTGGAAAAGGTGAGCTACTGCTCTTATTGAACAGCTTTGTTTTTGACTGTCAGGATACCGTTTAGTGCCTTTAAAAAAAAATTTACTCAAAGTTTGATTTTTAATTTCCTTTTTTAAGGCAAAAGGTGTGCTGTGGGATTGTCTATAAGGGGCGATTCGGAGAGGTGATTATTGATCCTCGACTCTTCAAGCCCTGCTGCAGTTCCAGACAACAGAAGACACTGGAGTCCACGCAGTCGGCCCCACACCTTCCAGACACACTTCCTCCACAGCTCCCAGAAGACGTCAAAGAAACCTGGTGATTGCTTTTGTTGAATCCCCCTGTAGGGCTATCCATGGCACCCACCTGGATTTGTCTCCAGTGGCAGACCTCCCCATTTCCACACCCGTTATATTTCTTGTTATATTCCTTTTAAATGGGTATTTTTTAACTTTTGTATAGAGTTGACTTTTTTTTATATAGAAATCAAAAAAGACAAAAAAAAAATGTATGGGCATTAGTGTTATTTATAGAATGAGGATGAAAATGTTGACACTCTATTTCTGATTTGTTTTTGGTTATTTTGTATTAAGTGATCAAAGTTTTGTAAATATTTTTCACTTTTTGCTACATATCAGGACTATTCTATTTGTTTAAATAATTTGTAGGCGTGCATATGAAAGGCACAAGCTATTTCTAATACCAGCTTTTTGTACGCGTTTGTTGGAGTTGCTCTTCAACATTCAATGTTTTGTCTTATCTGTTTGTCCCACATGGGCAAATGCGTGAGTCTGTAGGATTGTTAGTACACAAATGGCTGTTGGTCTCACCAGGGATCATTATTACAAATTAGTTAAATGAGCTTTTAATGTGTGTATAGATAAGAACAAATAATCTTTCTGAGGTTTCAGAGCTTAAGCATGCCACAAGTTTCAAACACTCAATTTGTCATCAGCTGCTGCACAATGACTTGGATAGATGTGGTCAGACCATGCATGCAGTACATTCCTCTGTCTTTGGAATGACAAAAGTAATGTATTTCTTTTGTACAGCTTCCAATCAAATGACAATGCATGTTGTAAAGTAATATTTTATTTTTATTTTGTAAGTACACAATGTTTAGGCTCTTGGTATATAAAATCCTTTTAAATTACAGAATGGCTTACCAATAATACTTCTGTAAAGGAAAAGCATGTCTTTGTACCTGAAAAGTTTTGAAAACTTGCCCTTATGCTAAACCAGTTAATACGATTTTGCATATGATTTTCTCAGACATGTCTTTACAGGCGTGCAAATCTGTTAAGTAATGTGTGTACACTGCAGGGAAAGATAGTGCTTAATTGCAGCATCAGTGAGCTGCAATATAGATTATTTGTTTGGATGCAATGTTCAGAAACTGAACATACAGGAAACACTTGACCTATGTTTTTAAGGCTACTCTACATTGTTTCCATAGAAAATGTGATCGTAATTGCTGTGATCTATCTTCAGAAAATTGTCAAAGTTCAAACTATGCAGACGTTTTGAATGTCAGAAGTTCTCTGGGGCTCTGTCACTTTTGCTTGTGTAGTGTAAAGTGATGTATCCTTTATTCAACCAAATTGGCTTGTTAAAAGCATCCATTATTTCAGCAATAATTTTACATTTTCTGAATCACCATTCATGATTATCTCAAGATATTTGTGTCAATAATGCTCAGATTGCACAGTTTAAGTCATTGTGCATACTGTTTTGAATTAATACTGCAGTGACAACGGTTACTTTTTATTTTATTTCTGGCATTATTGTGACAATTCTCAAACATAATGAATTGACAGGCAATGTTCTGTAATGTTGCTTAATATATAAACGTTTCTGCGGCAGGGTAGTTAAATGCTGAACATTTTTATATGATTCTTACTAAAAGGAGAAATGCTGCTCCCTTTTAAACTGGGAAATAAGCTTTTTATCCTTAGGGAGTTGCCATATTGTTTTTGCGAGGTACATTTTTGGATGAAAGGTGTGCCTTAATGAATTACCTGACCTTTTTCATTATGATTATCATGTAATTTATATTTATTTATTGCAAAAAACTTTTTTTTAACTATTTTTAAGAACTGGTGTAGAGCCATTCTGAAAGTCTGTTATTAATTTTGTGCACTTCCTTTGAACATGCAATGTATTTGTTTTTTAATGCTTCTTTTTGTATACTGTACCACAAAGTAGATCTGTATTGTAATAAAAACAACAAAAAACCATACGTGCTTGTGATATTTATTTCCCCGATAGGTGGTGCACAAGAGCTACGCTAAATAGAAGACAGTTTTTTCAATCACTGAAGTAATTCACATTGAACACTACTGTTGGAATTTTATTTGTCATTATTTTGGTTTATTGGACATAATCTTCTAGGGAACATTGCAATTGCACACGTTGTTGTCATACTTTTTCAGGTAGGCCTACTGGTTTTGATATCGTTTGCCAGCTTTTGCTCACAGTTTTCTTTATAGTTGTCAGAATTATTTTGTAAAACCAAGAGGCAGCAGCTGTCAGAACACAATATGTGCGATAGGAAAAAGTCACAAACGAAAATCTAATAGGCTAGGCCTAGGTTACATAATTAGCTCAGGTATGTAACATTGTTATTGATTAAAGCTGCTAAAATGCATTTAAACTGCAATACTAAGCCAGATAATACTTAGACAGAACTGAGCCCCGTTGAAGACCGGGGCCGAGAGCTGACAGAAGTGTGTAGGCTATGTGCCTATTTAAGCTTTCATAAGTTATATTTGAGGGCAAATATGAATTAATTTGACATGGTAAGTTAACAACAGCGTTCTTCATCTGAGTTTAACGTTAAGCTTCCATTTTCCTTGTATTTAGAGTAATATTAACATCTAACGAGGTACATTTTTACAAAATGACCTTAAAATGGTACGTTCCTCAGTCGAGTCGCTATGGAAACCGTTGGAAATTAGAAAGGATGGGATAAATGTGTTGCCTAGCAACCGTGTTGTGTGGTTAACGGTAATCTTCAACAACCTGCTAGTTAGCTACAAGGTAACTATGTTAGCTAAACAAAACAGTCATGTAGTTGTTTTTGGCGATTGTGTTGGTAGTTTGCCGGGATCGACTTGACGCCAAAAAGTCGTGTTTACAGAAGTGAGACTTTAAAAGAAGTCAATGAAAAAGTTTCAGCAAACTAATTCCGGCTTTATTCCGGCTAATTCTTCAAAAAAATAAAAGTCCCTTTACCTGATTGCCATTCGAACTATTTACGCAAAGTATCGCTACTTCCGGTTCTGCTAAGGCTTTTGAGACTTGACGCAGCTTTGCTTCAAACCATTATACTATCTATGCTTCAAACGCGTTTTTTTCACTCACGTGCGTGTACGCGCGTGCACGCCCTCCTACTTGCTCTCTCTCTCTCTCTATCACACACACACACACACACACACACACACACACACACACACACACACACACACACACACACACACACACACACACACACACACACACACACACTCTCTCTCTCTCTCTCTCTCTCTCTCTCACTTACTCACTCACTCCTTTCTCTTTTCAAAAGCCCCTTGTGAAGCAGATTGACAGGCTAGAATGAAAATGAGGCGGACGCTCGGTCACGACTCCAGTGCGTACGCGTCCTTTTGAGCTCTAAACTTGGATCATATCACCATGGGAGCTATTTGGGCTGCAAGGGACTTTTGTTTGTTTTTGCTCTTGTTAAATAGTCGCCAAAGCGCAGGGCTTCCAGAGATTCGAGGTGGGACTGTAGTGAGCGTGTGTGTCAGCGTGTGTGTGCGTGGATGTCTGTGTGTTGTGTTTTCCAGTAGTGAAGAGTGCTACTTTTACGCACGCTTTCAGGAGTGCGCTCTTGTTGTTTCTCAGTGGAAACTTCCACATTTTCTTTACATTTTTCTAAATGTGTGCCTTATAGAAATGACCGTTTCTGTGGGAATATGCTCCATTTGCACATACGTTTGTAAGACAGGTTATGTTTTATATGTAGGCTAACTTATTGACTTTAAGGTTAGTTTTCACTGGATTTTTATGTTTAATTTTTGTCGTTGTTTTTTTAGTCAACTTAGTTTTCCTGCTCGTCTTTATAACTATATTCTCACAAAATATGACAAACTTGAAAGTGCAAAGCCTATATTTTAAATATAATTTGATTCAGTAAACTAGGCTATTTCAATTTGTTTTGGTAATAATGACCTGTATGACCCTGTATGGATTTCAGCAGATCCATGTGCAGAGGGAAGTGATGGCTGTCACATTGATGCTATTTGTCAGACTACCCAAGGCTCATACAAGTGCACGTGTAAGGCAGGGTTTAAAGGAGATGGAAAACACTGCGAAGGTAAGATGTCTCCTTTTTTTTGTTGAGCTTTTCTGATTCACATTCATATCTTGTTACCGAAACCATCAATGTCAAAGTGGGAACAGAGAGTTTTGATGTGAAGGCTCACTTTTTGACATGTTTGTAATAACCATATCATAATACTCTTTAATCTATTGTGACATCATGTCTGAACCCCTATATAGGAGCATACTATTATTTATGATATCTGTAATTCCTTTAAGTTATTAGTATTCGCAGACCAAAATGTTGCATTTGAACTATTTTAAAAGTAGGTGAACATTCATTTATGTGGCGTTTACTTCTCAGACATTGATGAATGCGACATGGAATATAATGGTGGCTGTGTACATGAGTGCAACAATATACCAGGCAATTATCGCTGCACTTGCTATGATGGATTCAACTTGGCACACGACGGACACAACTGTCTCGGTAAGATCAACTGTTTGATGCTTGAATCATCAGCTCTGATGGTGGGCTGTATGTGACGTTTGTCACACCCACTTCTTTTCTCAAGCCCCATTTGGCTGGACATTTAATATGTAAACTAATATAAACAGTATTGGTTTTGTCCATGCAGTGAAGCAAAAGATGTATAAATATTTATCTGTCTGAAATGTCTGATTTCAGAAAAAGCTTTGTTTCCTTCTGCAGTGTTTGTAAACACTAAACAATGCAGTCATGTGTTATATGTACAAGTTAAAAGCTCACTTGTGAATGTAACAACTTTTTTCAAGAGTTTTGTGAACACAATTAATAAGTGCAAAAAAATCTACTTTCCTGTAGATGTGGATGAATGCAAGTTCAACAATGGTGGGTGCCAACACACTTGTGTCAACACCATGGGCAGTTATGAGTGCCGCTGCAAAGAGGGCTTCTTCCTCAGTGACAACCAGCACACGTGCATCCACCGTTCTGTGGGTGAGTGTACAACATGCACATTCTGAAAACAGTGTCTATAAGACTGACAACACAGTACAATTCTGAATTGTTAAAGATATTCTACTGCATTCAGACAAATCTAAATCTTTGGAGGAAGAGACATTTAGTTAGACATCTTTAGTTTATTTTTTTTGTGTATATGTGTTTGTGGATGCTGGTATCTACAAATTGAATTAAGCTGTGAAAAATGACAGAGGATTATGTAGCAAATGCCCAAATAGTCACATAAAAATCTAAAGTGGACGGCACAATGAGGGGTGACAGGTTCAAGCTGGCTGCCTTCAAAGAGCTTTTTTTATCTGCAGCAGAGACATGCTGTGGAAGAAAGATCTCCGTGTCCTGGAGAACAAAATAAGTTAATAACTGCAACACTCCAGTCTATGTGGTCGGTGTCACAGATTAGTCTGAAGTGCCTTTGTTTTGTCGTCTTTACTGAAGTCAACTTAAATGCAAGTACTTTCCACTCCATCGGTTCTTGACAACCCTTTCAAATCCCGTGGACCTATCCACTCAGCTGTGACCCATCTATATGAATGGTGCTTCATCTCATCTTATTTTTCAGTTAAAAGCATTTTTGAGCACGTTGTTGATACTAGTAGAGCGTGTAAAGCTTTGTTTTTTGGAGTTAACTTTTGAGAAACTTTTTCTGCGCTTAAAGGTTTTATATTCCTCTGTAGGAGTGCTAAAAATAATGCGGTCATTGATGTTTTGGGATTGTTTAAGGCGTGAGAACAATCTGTGTCTCTGAGGATGCCGGAGTAATCTCTCAGTATGTGTGCCTTTGTGTATAGCCGGTCAGTCACTGTAGGAGAGTTTCATTGTGTACCTCTCTCCCTCTCTCTCTATCCCAGAGGGCCTCAACTGTATGAATAAGGAGCACGGCTGCGCCCACATCTGCAAAGAGACACCCAAAGGGGGTGTGGCCTGTGAGTGTCGTCCAGGGTTTGAGCTGGCCAGGAACCAGAGAGGCTGCATCTGTACGTGCACAACGGCATGAAAGCCGACTACACGCTACACACCCCTACGCACACACGCACTTCGCTCCAAATGTTGCACTGATTCTATGTCTTACGGATACATGTTGTCGACCCCATAGTGACTTGTAACCATGGCAACGGTGGCTGCCAGCACACCTGTGAGGACATGGAGAGCAGCCCCCTATGCAGGTGTCACGCCAGGTACACCCTGCAACCTGACAAGAGGTCCTGTGTAGGTAAGACATGAAGCTAAAGTCAAACTGATAACACATATTTTCAGTATTTTCTTTCATCTTTAATATTCTCTCAACTATTTTTTAAAAACTCTCTTCTAAAATCATATCTTAATCTCTGATGAATGGTGTATATAATATCCATAAATTTACTTTTGATCCAGCTGACCCGTCAGTTGCTCGGTCATTTCAAACTCATGCTACGCAGCCAGACATTACTCAAACACACACTCAACAGTTTAAATTCTTAGTAGATATGGAAGTTTCCAAAGGTATCAAATGTGTATCAATGAATTTTGAGGGAAAAAGATATAGAATGGTATTCAAAATATCCAAAACATTTGTAATGGTGTAGTGGTGCAGCCACAGAAAACATGAAATCTGGCATGAGCATGAGAGTTCATTCTTGACTTTGGAATTTTTTAACTTGAGGTCCACTCACTAGCTTTCCCTGCATCTCATGGTCTTCCTCATTGGATGGAGTCCAGATCAAAACCAATTGAAAGCTCTGGAGAAAGTTGGTAAGTGGAACTTGAGTTAAGATTTTGGTCCATCAGTGTTGGCTGGCTGTTTTTACATAATGTATGAACAGAATGACAATGACAAACAATGTGCTAGTGAGTTTGGTTTTTAGCACGATTCAGGTTTTGGTTCTTTCTGGTTTCTGATGAGTTTTTCTTTCCCAATTGTAATTTCTGTTTAGAATATAATATAACAAAACCAGACCTCAGCTGCACACATTTCAGCAGCTTACAGTATGTTGGACTCGCAGAGGCTATCTTGATGAATGAATGAAAACAACAGTAACTGGAATCATCTGTCTCTGTCAGTTCTCCTGTTAGGCAGTGTGCATTTTTCCACACAATGGTTATGAATGATAAAGATCACATATTGGGTAATATCTCTCTGCCTCCTGCAGCAGCATGTGTGAGGTCTAGACGTATCGCTGCAAGGGTGTCTCCAGATTCACTTTACTGATGTGGTTGGTTATCTGACAACACCAAGCCACTACAAGCTCAATGATTGAGTGTAAACATGCATTTTGTTACTGAAAGGTGACCAACACAAAACAAAAACAGAGCTTGTAGAAAAGACACAGTGCTTGGGTTATTTAGTAAATGTGGTATATTTAATAATAATAATTATTTCTCTTTAAATTATTGTTTTTGTGTGTCACAGAACGAGATGAAGCCACTACTGAGTCCACAGACCACAACGCCACATCTTTCACAGAGGTGGACAAACGGGTCAAACGAAGACTGTTAATGGGTAATAATCGCACTCCTACATAGTCTAACAGCTTGAGTTTTATGTGACAGTGTGTTGAGCTGCCAGGAACCACTCGGCGGTGTTAAACAGGGGCGAGGACTAATGTCTAGTAAACTGATGCATTCCTCAGTCTTTTGAGCAAACTGTGAAATGACTACACACCCCTGCTTGCTCGCCCCCAGTTTCCCCTTTGAAAAATATGCATTTGTGACAGTGTGGTACATTTCACATTTTCCTTCCATTTGGCGAAGCCATAGTGTTACTCTTTTCTTGTATAGTTAGTATTTATCAGTGGTGTGATTCTGGGCCACTCTGTACATGTAAAACATCATATCGTTGGCCATTTACCAAGTATGTGGCTAGCACAAGAGCTCTTACCCTAACAAAATACATGTTGTTAGAGTTAGCCTAGGTATCAACATTCAACTCTGCACCAGACAATGCATTTTAAAATGTATGGAGGAAACAGCCAATTTATAATATTACATCAGCTCTATAGTCCTGGGGCCGTATTCACAAAACATTTTAAGGCTAAGAGTAGGTCCTAACGTGCTGATTTAGGAGTAACTTTCAAAAATAAGGGGCGTTTCACTCCTAATTTTAGGACTCCTAACTTTTTAAGATAAGTGTAATTCACGAAGCATTTTAGCGCTAAAACTAGCTCCTAAATCTATAAAAAGCTAGGAGTCCTCGAGAGGACTCCTAAGTCACTTAGAGTAAATCACAGACAACCATTTGATGGTGTTTTGGAGAGATTTAATGCTAGTGAGCTTTATAACTCGACGTCATTGAAAATGAGGGTCACCCCTCAATTGGTCTCTCGAGGATAAATAAAAGTTAAATGAAATGAAAAAAATAAAAGGTACCTTTAATAGCTGTAAGGGTTTAATGATCTTAGTAAAGCTATATTTAGAAAGTATAGACACATTTATATTTATTATATTGTTATAAAAAAATATTTATTAAGTTCATTTTCCTCCAGTTGCTTTGGGTTTATGATGCACTGAAAGTTACTGTTGGTGTCACGTTTGGGTTTAATTTCCTACTAGAGTAGGCCTATATGTGGCGCTTCGCAGCATCTCCTCCGTTCCACAGATCCGCTACTGTATAGTTGCGCGTCTCGCCTTTTTCCTTCCGCATGTACTTTACGATTTCGCCGGCTGTTGTTTCTAAATTGTGAATTTCCTGGTTTGTCGCTGTCTGACTATTGCTGCATAGTCCGCCATTGAGAGAAATACAGTGAGAGTGCATGGCGTGCAGCTGTTCAATGAGGATATTTTTCCGATTCAAATCATTGTAAAATTTAAAATGAATAGACCTATGTGGCGCTATTGTAGGTTAATTGTGAACAAATGTGTGGGAAACCCTGCAGTATCTTGGTTTCATGTTAAATCAGTGTCACTTGTCATTAATTGTATATAAAAACTCTTTACTTTAATACAGCGACACGATATGGATATCTCCCACAGTGTTTCTATCATAAACTCACTCTTAGCTCTCATTCCCTCTCAGCCAATCACTGTGGGCATAGAAGGTATGAACATGACATCATCCATAGCAACAGGGTCAACCACGCCCTCTATTCTTAGCTTAGGAGTCCCTCCCATTCCTTAGTAAAAGTTGGTCTTAGCAGCTTTGTGAATAGGTTTTAAGAAATTACTCCTTACTAAGAACTTTTAGTGCTCCTTAGGAGTACTCTTAGCGCTAAGATAAAATGTTTTGTGAATACGGCCCCAGGTGTTCTTGAGAGAACATGTTCAGAAAATTGAGGTTCTATTTGACTAAAGATCTCATACCTGACATTGAGGAATTATGTAGCAATTTCCAAGAGTAGGAAGGTCATGCACATACATTCAAGGTGTGTGTTGTAATTTCAGAAACCTGTGCGGTGAACAATGGGGGCTGCGACTGCACCTGTAAAGACACATCTACAGGCGTGCGCTGCAGCTGCCCCATCGGCTTCACACTGCAGCCGGATGCAAAAACATGCAAAGGTCAGCGTGCCAGTCTATTGAAAAAAACTGATTGAGCTGAGTGGAGATTGTACAGGAAGTCTTGCTAAAGTGTCAGTGTCATGATTTCCCCCAGATATTGACGAGTGTGAGCTTCACAATGGCGGCTGTGAACACTCCTGCAGGAACACCATCGGCAACTTTGAGTGCAATTGCAGGAAAGGTTTCAAGCTGCTGACAGACGAGCGATCTTGCCAAGGTAGAAAAGGCTCCTGAATTTATTTTTATTTTTTTTCAAACTCTGGTCAGTCGACAAAGATGCGGACAAAATTTGACTTGCACAAATGAGACAATAGAGAGTGGGATGTCACAACACCAGACACTAGACATTTGTGATGTCCATATCTTCTGTCTACATCCTTTCTATGTTTTTCTTTATGTCAAAAATGTGTAACTTGTCATTTCGTGACCACATAAGTTGCAAATGTGTGTCTGTGGTTGGAAAATCCCTCCTGATGAAGACTACAACTGACTGCCCTGCTATTATGTCATCTTCCTGATTCTGCTTACAGATATAGATGAGTGTTTCTTTGAGCGGACATGTGATCACACATGTGTGAACTCCCCCGGTGGTTTTCAGTGTCTGTGCAACAAAGGCTACACCATGTATGGACTGGCCCACTGCGGAGGTGAGTCTACATTGGGTGGAGAAGGAGCCGCAGATAACAACTTGAGCGTAACACACGAGTGCTCAATGTAGAGATGTGGTCATTGATGTTTTGGGGGAAAAAGGACCTTATAATTATGATAATGATTTTCCCCTTTTTTCTCTCAGATATAAATGAATGCAGTGTGAACAACGGCGGTTGTGAGCAGGGCTGTGAGAACACCATGGGTGGATTTGAATGCTTTTGCCATCCTGGCTTTAAGCTACACTGGAACAAAAAGGACTGCATTGGTAAGACAGTGCCTCAACTTTTATGAGGGGCACATTGGCTGCTAAGTGTGGTTGACCTGTCTCTTTTGAAATGTGTGTGACTTCCCACATATTGACCTAAAACTTGGGGTGTGTGGGGGGGGGGCAAAAACAGGAGATACTTTGAATTCTGTTCTCTTTTTTTCTCTTTAATTCTGTCACTTGGTTTTTCTTGAGTAAAACATCCAAAATGCTACAATGCTGTTGGTGCTGTCAGGATGTTTTTGTGGCTCATCTTCATGTGCATATTCTTTCCTTGTTATAATGAAAAGTCTACTTTTTTACTTTGGAGTTTTGTTGTGATTTCTATCTAGAGGCTGAGGGTTTACTTCCTGCAAAGCCCACCTTTAAACCTACCTTGAACTGTAGTAAGCAGGCAGGAGGCGACCGCTGCTTTCTGACATGCCAGTCCCAAGTTCATATCAGCAGTGGTGAGTTTGGTTCAGTCAGATTTCCATATAGCGATGATTTATCTGCCATGATAACCTGGTGCAAATAGAACTTGTTCTAATTGTATTTCCCCAAGTACAACGTTTGAATCAACTGCAAGATACACCTGTGCATACGAAATCCCTTCACCTGCAGAGCCATCTTATTTTTGAGGATTTTTCTTCTTTCAAACTAACACTGATCTGCAAAACTGCTGTACACACACTACCTCTTGCAAAACAGTTTATTTTCTGTTATGTTACCTGGTTACCAGCATATTTTTCGTTGTTTAACAGTCTTCATCATTCCTCGACAAAACTTTTTTGTTCCTTCTCTACAAGGTGACACAGAGTTCCTAATACTTATTCACGTGTCGTCCTCTTAAATATCTAAATGGAATTGGACCAAAACGATTACTAAAAGTCTAACAAGAGGCATGGAGTGAGTTGTGGCTGCAGAAAGTGTTGTTGACGGTGCCACTCAATTTGTTAAATTTTTTTCTAAATCTTTGATTCACAGTTTGAAACATTACGAGGGGCGAATGGACTTAAAGCTCTGACAAAGCACTGCAAACATATGTTCCTATATGTACGATAAATAACAACAACAGTGACTTCTGTGACATGTTTGCAATCCAATCAGCTGACATGACATATTACACCCCAGTCAAGAGCACCATTATGTTTTTGGCATGACAATATTCAAACAGTGTGGCAGGAATCACATATTGAGCATTTATTCATATAGAAATGAGGAAGCAGGCCTAAGTCATGCAAATGGAAATGCAAGGAAATCGGACTGTTTTAACACTGTGTGAACAGTCGGCAACATCAGTCTGAAGAGCGGACCTTTGTGTTCCTACATGCTGCCTGTTTGCTTTCTCACTGATTTTTCTCTGTGTTGGTCTGTGTGTCACGGCCTCTTGTGTGTTTTCAGGGACGGAGGATTCCTACACGGTGACCTGTGGAATGCCTCTGCCCTGCCTGGCTGACACACAAAAGAACAACAGTGGCTTGCATTGCTTAGGCAAGTAAAAAAACACCACATATTTGCTATCTTTCCACTCTGCCACACAAAACAACTCTTTCCTTTTCTGATTTGATACACAAGTAGATTAACACGATAAGGTTTTTCTGTTCCTCTGTCCTGCAGCTTCAGAAATGGCCACTGTTCCACGCATTAAGACCATAGCGACTTTTAAATCTGGCACTCCAAAATGCAACTTAATGAGAAGTCACGAGAAACTCAAGGAGAGCTTAAACTCAGCACACTCAGGTACAGAGGTTGCCACACAACAAGCATTACAATTCGCCTAAAGACAAGATTTAGATTGCAGGTAGATGAGGATTAACAATAAAGGTCCTTTGTGTTGCCGCTTTAAAAACCCTTTGAGTTGAGCAAGAACAGCCAGCATCTAAAGCCACAATTGTTTGAAGATAAAGCAGACCTGAAAGCTGCTTCAATGTAAACCAGAAAACCAAAGGCAAATATGAAAGAAATTTGTGGGGAAAGTGATGTGGTTTTGAGTGTCTTGAACATCTCAGCGCAGCACTTTGTCTGGCAGTGACAGGAGAGGATGTAATTAGCCATAGCATGCCTTTCTTTCGGGTCTGACTTGGCCATCAATCAAATGGGTTTCCAGTTGAAGAATTATTTTGCTTCTGCAAAGGATTTTGGCATGGTCTTTTACATCCCGTAAAAGGCACATCATTGTTTAAAATCAAATAAATTGTCTTAGTGCCTTGAAATCCTTTTTAAGCTTTCCAGTCTACATGACATAAAATGATCAAATGAACTGCAAATAAGGACTTTGTCGTGAACATTAAATAACAATAACTTGTTTCCCATCTGTAATATTGCCGTGGCATTTCTTTAACAATTATGCTATTGTGTGTGTGTTGTATGTGTGTGTGTTTTGGGGGGTGTGGGGGGTGGTCGTCTCCCGTGTCCACAGATAGCAGGTTCCTCTTCACGGAAAATGTCCAGTTCAGCTACGTGAGCCTGCGCTGCACCGCCTCAGGACAGCGGACACGCAGCCGCCATGGCAGGAAAGCTGGTGAAGAGGACGGCTCCTCCATAACAGCTGAGTTTGAGCTGGATGTGAACCTAGAGGAGGTAACAGGTTGGTCTCTCTGCGCTCCCTCTCTGCCTGCCTGTCACCTTTTTCTTCCTGTACCTCCATCTTTCTTTTGCTGCCATCCTGTTCGTCACCTTACAAACCAACCTGTAAAAAGTATCTCCTGTTTTGACTTTGGCTGTGGTGATGGTGGGCTCTAAGTTGGGACTTAGAAATAGAGGTGTTGTTTTTTTTTTCTCAATTTCTTTTGAGTGTTGGGCCTAGATTGCCTTTCCCCTGTCTTGATGGTGCATATGTGTGAATGTCTTAGGTAAGCAGCATGTGGGCATCCAGGAATAAATGTGCAATATATACGACAGGTGTGGAAGAAGACATTGTATTGTGGAAACAGTTGTGGTATCAAGTGCTTCTCTCAGCAGAGAGCTGTGACCTGAACTGCGTGCGCCGACGCTCAGAGAAGAGGCTGAGGAAGACCATCAGGACCCTGAGGAAGTCCATCAACCGGGAACAGTTCCACCTCCATTTTGCCGGGTCGGACTACGAGCTGGGCAAGACTCCGGGCCAGCCGGCAGAACTGCCCGGACACTGTGTAGCAGGACAGGTGCTGGTGGGCAGGAAATGTGGTGAGTTTGTTTACTTTTTTATTTGATACAGAAAACATGTGAAGGATCTGGAGGTGCACCATTCAGTGAAGCATCACGTGATCTGGAAGTATTGATGATTTTCATCTCAGATACATATCACACTGCAGATGCAAGACAGCAGTGGCTCTGACTATAGGCCCTATGTACATACACACACACACACACACACACACACACACACACACACACACACACACACACACACACACACACACACACACACACACACACACACACACACACACACACACACACACACACAGTAGGCTTCTAGTCATGCCAGTCCATGCCAGCGAGATATATTTAGACACGTTAGTTTTAATGATTGGATTTGGAGCAGGTGTTGGCCAGATGAGTGCCATATTTGGTTTGCAGACATGCCGTAATGAGGCAGTCGGAGGGGAGAGCGAGCTCACATGGAAGAACAGAGAGGCTGTTGTTGGCCCACCAAGCTGTGAGATCTTCCAGCATCTCTCCGGGATAAGGCTGTAACATGAGGGCCCATGGCAGGTCTCCTGGTAGCTGTTGTCTCGGACCCGGTTTTATATACAACCTGTGATGGAGAAAATGTTCATTAAATAAGACTGCACTCTGTCAGTGTTAGAGGGTTGAACATGTGCATGTGTTTTTTATGGCTGTTGGGGCCGTTCTCCCCTAATTTCAGCCCTCACACAGTAAGTTGACTGCCTGTTACACTTAATTTCAGTGAGAGGAAGCGTGCGCCTTTCTTCTTTTGAGATGTCTAAATATTTATTCAACTGGTGTGCGTTTTGTACGATATAGATGTGTCAATGTTGAAGTCAATTATGTAGACCCAGATCTTTAGTAAACCTCACACAACCTCACCCAAACCCTGATGACTTTAACTGAAGACTAAATGTGTCCTAAACTATAGCTATCCCGTAGACTCTCTTGGGATAACGTTTGTTGAAAGGAAAGCATGAGCTTCACGTTGCATATATCTCCCTGGTTCTTGGCATCTACATTAACATCAAAGTTGTTCCTTCTTTTCATGATTTAAACCTTAACTGCTCCTGTTCATTAATTCTATCTTTCAGAAACACAGGTCTTAAGTGTCTTGATTTAACTCCCCTGCTATTCTTTCAGGTCAACATTAGGCAGTCTATTGGCCATGGCAGGGGTGTAGACATGTAATTTGGGAGAGGGGGGGTGGTGGTGGTGTGTGTGTGTGTGTGTGTGGGGGGGGGGGGTGCTGAAAGGCATTCTTCTTAACCTCCAGCTCTTTAAAGGAGCTATATTTTTCCCCTCCTCCCCCACCTCCTGCTCGGGCTTAGCTCGGAGTGCAGTTTAGTTCTTTTCAGTTTGCCCACTCCATTGAAAACCCCATTTGGGGCTTGTTCTCACTGCCTCAGAGGGATGAGAACACAGCCTCCTGTGCATTTGGAGAAAATATGCTTCTACCTCTGTGCACCCTTTTAAAGCATCTCTCCTCTGACTCTGTGATTTGTGTATGTGTATCGATTAATATTCCAATTTGTTTAAATAAGTTGTATGGATGATTTAGTTAGTTATTTATGTAAATATTGTGTTCATTTGTACTGTTAGTACTATTTCCTTTTACCTAACATTGTCAATTTGAGCATGACGGTGATGATAATGATCCAGAGATGCTGTGATTGGTTCGTGTCCACGTCCATTTGACTGTTGTAGTTAACTTGTTTGCGTGATTGTTTTAACATTGAAGATGTTTAGGAAGTGCTGTTGATTCAAGCTGGCAGTTTGAGTGCTGTGTCCCCCCTATCTCCCAGCTGGGGCCACTTTGCATGACCCCCAGCCACTAAACTGCTAAAGAGAATTGACTTCAGCCACACCATGGGAATCAATTAGCATCAGTTGTTTGGGCCTCCGCTTGATGGGCGCAGGCAGCGATTGGGCCAAGCCGAATGGGGGGATTCAAAAACCTGACCTCTTTTATTGGGTTCAGCTCCTTACCACTGTGATACCGTAGTGTTTTTCTATGTCATCAAGTAGGCAAAGACTGGGGATGTGAATAGAGGTGAAAGGTCTTTTAAACCTCTTTGGGGCCATCAATTGGAGGACTCTATAGAAGTTCTTTGCATTTGAAAGGCTTCAAGGTTTTTTCTCTTTTTCACTCTCACTCTCTCTCTCTTCTCTCACTGCTTCCCTCTGTCAAATAAAAGCTGTTTAGAGGACAATGCAATGATGGCTCCTCATGGTCTTTCAGAATAAACAATGGGTTTCAAAAAATGAACTGCTCTTGAGAGAATTACATTTTCTTTCTTTGGAGGAGAATCTAACGATTTGCTGAACCACGTATAATGGATCTACGTTAAAGCTTTTGTATGTCGAGCTTTTAGAGATGGTGGTTTCTCTGCTTACAGACAGCTTAAAGGCTACAGCCGAGGCACATTTTGCGCTAAAGGCCTAGCATTTAATTGATTTATTCTTGTGTGTCAGCTTCAGTTTTCAAGTCAAGTTCTAAAGACCCTCAGACAGACGCAGTAATTCCCAAATTAATTACAGGCATCACTCTGAATGGGAGGAACCAAGGCAAAACGGCGCTTTGGTCCCTTTAATCAAGCCTTTGCACTTTTGTGAGATAAGAGGGGAAATACTCTCTTTGATTTACTTCTGTGTTGGCTTTTAAAAGAAGTGAGGGTGCTTGTGGTGGTATCAAAAGTTCCTCCCTGATGCACAGCCATTTTGCATCAAGTATTAGGAGGTGTCAGATGTAGGACACGTAGGCAGCTGTGGGGAGGGTTGGAGCTCTTTTGTCTCAATGCTTTTGTTAGGCTGCAGATGGTATGTTTGCAAAATTATTTTAACAGCTTAATGCAGGGTTTTTGTACACCTATGTGTTCCCATGAATATTTGTTTACAGTATGTGTGTGACTGTCTTGAACTGCATCTATACTAATGTGAAAGACAGCATGCATACCTTTATTTCTTATTCCCTTATTAGATTCACAACACTTTATTTAATAGTGAGACCATAATAATGTTAAACTATTATATACTGTATATATATTCATTCAAACATTGAGTAGACAAACAATGCAAAAAAGATTGGGATCAACTTTGAAATAGAAGTGATTTTTTTTTAACACAGTTTTACTTTAAGCAGCTGCAGCATTTAAAGCTCAACGAACTGTTACTTTTTCAAGCACACTGTACAATGTGCAGTCTGCTAAACTCAAGGTCAATGATACATGAAATGTTCATAACCATGCTGGTAAATCTCCCACTGATTGTTACATTGAGACTGCTTATACCTTTGATGTGTTAAGGATGCTCTTCAGTGTGTTTCAATTTCAAGTATGTACATGGTCCTCGTTGATTACACATGAGAGGCAGCTGATGAAGTCTGTGTAGCTTGACTTTAATGGTCTTGTCATGTGAGTGATCCTCTGTATTTATAGTGTAAATATACAGTGTGGTTAGGACTGTCTGATTCTGTGTAGCCACAGGACATACTGCTATATTTGTTGATTCATGTCTGCATACTACATTGTCTATCTTCCAAGTTTTAGTGGCCGAGTGCTACATGACACATATGTGTCTGCTAAGCTGATTTGAATTACAACATCAGATACACCAGCTTGTTTTGTAGGTGTATTCCCCTAAGTGTTTGTTTTCAGTCCGTGGTGGAAATGTTTTTTATTTCACCGAAGATGTGTTATGGTATTTGGCGGAACATGATTTCAGCCCTCGGAGACGTGACAAACGACCACAACCATGGCAGCTCCTTTGAGAAAAACATTGCAGGCCTGAGTTAAAATGCGCTCTGTTTACAGTGTGTATGTGAGTCTTACTACTGGGAAATCATTGAATTATTAACCTTTCCATCTCGGTGTCATTCCCCACCTGTCTGTTAGTGAGCTGCAGTGTTGGGAGTCACTACGACGGGGATCAGGGCCGGTGTGTGCTGTGTCCAGCAGGAAGCTATCAGGATGAGGAGGGACAGATGTCCTGTGAGCAATGTCCTGGACCTGAAGGAAGAGAAGTCTCCAATGTGCTCGGTGCTCGAAACATGTCAGAGTGTGGAGGTGAGACAAGTCAAGTGAAGTAATGTAGCTCAAAATCATAAATATGAAGCAGGAAATAGGTAGGAGTAGACTATTATCACTTTTTTTCACAATTATCACCTTTTACCCAGACACAACCAATATTAATAAAATGAGTCCAACTGAATATCCTCATTGATTTAAGGCAGAGTCAGCGAACATGGAGAACCCTTGTTGTCAAAATCACTTTTTGTCAAAATAAGTGAAAATCTCCTCACGATCCTCTTAACGTCCGTACCTCACTGTGGGCACGCTAAAACCCAGTGTTAATACACAGCCTAGTCTCTGTAATTCGGTTTGTACACAAGGGGTATGTAAACAAAGGAGCTCGATGTAGCTGGCAACATGCCCGTTTACACAGCGGAGGTGATGTACTAACACTGGATTTTTTTTTCAGCACACACGCAGTAAGTACAGGTAGTGGATCGTGAGGAGATATTTGACAACAAGTATTCTCCAGAATTGCCAACATGCAACAAAAGCGCTCTGACAGAATTGAACAGGGGGTGTTTCAGTTGTCTGATATGTATCTAAGACCACTAGACTATGTTAATTTTTAAATTTTTATAAATAAACTTGTTCCCCTTCTGTATAATCAACACACAAACATACTTCAAGTCATAAACAATAATGCCCGAAAATTAAACTTTGTGTTTTTTGAATACAGACACAGCTTTAATGAAATATGTCCTCTTATCAAAGCAACATTGTTTAAAATAACTGCCACTATAATGTGGTACTAACAGTTCACCTACCGTCACTGTAAGTATTTATGTGATCATTCAATTGCTATTTTATAAACCAGCAAGCTTTTTCATTATCGTATGTGTCCCCGTTACCATTCTTTGTGCTCAGCTAAGCTAACCGCCCACTGACTGTAGCTTCACAATGAGCATTACAGTGACATTGATCTTCTCTTCTTACTATTGGTAAGAAAGCAAACCATTTCCCAAAATGTCTAACTATTCCTTTAAATATCATTAAAGGGTTACCGGAAAAATTCACAGGTTGATATTTGAGAAAGAATTTAGATCTTCTAATTTGGCTTTTAGAGTTTCATCCTTTTGGTATTGACAATAGTTTTAATTGTGCAGCACTTGAAACAGTGTTCATTATGAAATCAGAAAATGCTAAAGCCAAAGGGGAATATAATCTTAAATGTTTAATAATAATAGTTTTAACAAAAAGCAGGACAAGCAAAACAGGCATAGAGGGACACCAAATGTAGGTAACTGTTTTGTGAATATGAGCCACACAGGAAGCGATGGTGCCTCGATAAAGATCTCTCCCCGGAAGATGTTCTGCTTTGTGTAAAGCCAAAGAAGCTTGAGCTCAGATGTTGAAGATGTATTTGAATTCAAAAGGGTGAACTCGGCTTCTTTCAGTCCTGAATAAAAGCTGAAGGAGCCACCATGTTTTGGTCTCCTCCTGTGCTGTTATTGGAGTCACTTTGTGGCTGTATCCCAGATCCCATCTCCTCTGACAGACTAAACATTCAGAGCTATCAGCAAACTCCCACTGACTCACAGTTTGTATTAGTCACCCAGGAGTTACACTATGTGAGAGGTGGTGCTCATGGTGAGAACAAGTTTGCATTTGATATAGGTTTTTAACTTAATTGAATGGATAGTATTTTATTTTGTATTTGACATACAACATAATGAAAAGAAACCTTGAAATTAAAATAATCCAAGTAGGCCTAAAGCAGGTTTACAAACCTTGGAAGAAAGATATAATTACTACAAAAGTGTTGCTGTGTCCATCAGTTCACACTCTGATTTGACCTCATGCTTGTGTGTGTGTGTGTTGTCAGGTCAGTGTCCCCCCGGTTTTTACTCTCATGACGGCTTCATCCCCTGCTTGCCCTGTCCGCTGGGAACCTACCAATCAGAAGTGGGACGCACCTCTTGCTTCTCTTGTGGAGGGAACCTCATCACCAAGCGCAGTGGTGCTCTTACCTTTCAGGAGTGTGAAACCAAAGGTGCGAAAGTCATCTGTGTTATTGTTATTTCAGGGTTGAAAAACTTATTAGTGTATCTTGTTTTAACATAAATGGAGGGATTAGATAATTATTTTGTAGCTAGGACTGTTTATGAAAACATGTCAAACCATAGATTTAGTGGAACATAGCTGTAGCTGTTTGGTTGAAAACTCTTATTTTCACTTGACATCACAATAATATTACATGCAAGACTCTAATATTACATGTAGCTCTTATGGGTGGGGACTTTGCGGCCCTGTGCAGCTGTTGCATTGTCTATACATTAAGTTGCTCAAGTCATTATACAACTATGCGCCTCCAAGATGTCAACATTTCAGGAACTAGGGATGTTTAATTTCAGCCTGATGACGCTGCATTTTGATGTATAATCTAATTTCCTTTGAAAAGGCTTTCTGTAGACGTTTTCTCAAAATTCATTGATTCATGTAATCCCTCAAGTGATATTGAAATAATGAATAACTCCCATATAAGAGATGTAAACTTAAAGCCCTCTGTCACTGTGTTCGGCTCCTGTAGTCCAGTGCTCTCCAGGACATTACTACAACGCCAGCACACACCGCTGCATCCGCTGTCCCATGGGCACGTATCAAGGAGAGTTTGGGCAGAACTACTGTGTCGCCTGCCCTGGAAATACCACCACTGACTTTGATGGCTCCACTAACATCATGCAATGCAAAAGTATGTATGCCTAACATGTACACATAGAGAATGAAACAGCAGCAATTCGGGATCAAGCCTCAGATAATTCATCTAGAAAAAAAACATATTTTTTTTTGACACATCTATTTCACTTTACAGACCGACAGTGTGGGGGAGAGCTGGGAGACTTCAATGGCTACATCGAGTCCCCCAACTACCCAGGGAACTACCCAGCCAATATCGAGTGCACCTGGACCATCAACCCACCGCCCAAACGCAGGATCCTTATTGTGGTCCCAGAAATATTCTTGCCCATCGAGGATGAGTGCGGAGACTACTTAGTGATGAGAAAAAGCTGTAAGTTTTAACTGTGTGTGTGTGTACCATAGATTGTATATAAAAGGTGTGTACTCAATTGTCAAGCAAATACCACCAAGAGTGTTAGCCATTATTTCAGACTTTAGATTTTGTTTTGGTTGGTTATGCTTGGTTTGACTTAAACGCATGTTGTGATTAGAGTGTGTGCAAAGCAGCATTAAGGTAATCATTTTTACATCAGTGGCCAGAGTGGTGTACAAATGGCAATGTTACAAAGAGGGGTGTGTCATCATTATTATTATTTGTCTTACTGGGATTCTAGCAGACTACTAGCCCTAATGTTGTAAACTAATTAAAAATGCCTTCCTTTAATCTCTTGTCATTATTTTTCAGCTCTCTCCAACTCTGTGACAACCTATGAGACTTGTCAGACATACGAACGGCCCATCGCTTTCACCTCACGCTCCAAAAGGCTGTGGGTCCAGTTCAGGTCAAATGAGGGAAACAGCGGGAAAGGTTTCCAGGTTCCATACGTGACATACGATGGTACGAAGAAAATGTGATGTTTGGTGCTATAACTATTATGCTGATATCTCAGCGTCCTATACAAATTTGATTTGATTGGTTGCATTAATGAGCTGTATATTGACTTCATTTGTTTCAGAGGACTACCAAGAATTGATAGAAGACATAGTCAGAGATGGAAGATTATACGCTTCAGAGAATCATCAGGAAATTCTCAAGGTATGTAACTTTGGACCAGATTGAGCCAGATATTTAGCAACGGTAACAGCCAATTATATTTTTACTAGAATATTATGTGTATAACTATGTTTAACACTTGATCTGAATTGCAAAGTATTCTCTTTCCATATTATACAGAACATATAAATGGAAAAATTATAGTGTTTATTTGCTATGTATTTAAATTATCAATCAATATTCAAAATTGTATGTGATCAGTACTATCCTGCTCTTTTTCTTGTGTTCTTAGGTCCGGTGAGCATGTTGTGCCCTCTTTTGGACATGTGTGGAAGTACAGACTGTTCTTAAATTGTTTTCCTTTGCTCTCAATTAATGCAAAACTTTCTCTCCTCAGGACAAGAAACTCATGAGGGCATTGTTTGACGTACTGGCTCATCCACAGAACTTCTTCAACTACACAGCACAAGAATCAAGAGAAATGTTTCCCAAATCTTTCATCCGCTTCCTGCGTTCCAAAGTCCTGAGATTCCTTCGCCCTTAGGAAGAGAGGGTTGCTGCACAGTTTCAGGATATTTCACGAAAAATCTAGATTTGATACTTACAGTATCTATTTGATCCACTGACCCCTTTAAGAATATTCTGTAGTTATCCATTTTTACGTGGAGCGAAACTAGAGTGGACTACACACTCCATAAAGCTGATGCTGATGAGAAAGTGGACACGTCAAGCAAAAGACTTTTAGCTTTGGAGCTTTAAGAGGGAAAAATGAGGCGTGGTGAAGTGGAATAGAATGTAGACCCACATCCTCAGACGGGGGGAATTGGATCTCTTCACTTTATTTGGAAAATTGGAAAATGTTTTAATTTGCAATAAGAATTGTAATGACTCTATACCCTCCTTTAGATTTAAGAGTCACAATCTCAGGATTCAAAGTGCAAGTCTGTGTAATTAAGTGTTGATAAATACTGAACATTCCAGCCTTATGAGACATTTGCCAATAGTGTTGTGATAAAAAATAAAATACAGTAGCTTAACAGATATAAACCTAATGTCAGTGATACTGTATATAGAGTGTGTATCTAGTTTTAACATAGGCTATTTTCACAGCTAGAGGTTAATAGACAGAATAACTGCTAAATGTCAGAAACAAATATAGCACAAAATGTTTTCTCGAAAACATTTGCACTACTTAAGAAGTAGTGAAACCACAAAAAGCAATTATTCTGAAGAATGTTTTGTATATGATGTAAAAAGTTGTAGGTGCAACGCTAATGTATTGTAGCAGCTACGTCCATTTTGGACAGTATCGCGTTGCTGTAGTTGCTGGTGACCCAAGCATCTGATGTTTCAAGGTGTGTGAGTTATGCTGTCCGGAAAAAACATTTCCACTTTCCAAAAGAAAATAAATGGATACATAGGTGGTCTATGCATTCATAAGACATCAATTGCTTCAACAAAATGACACCAGTATGCATCTTTGCAGTGTGTGTCGTGAACTAGCAACCAAAGACAAACATTCTCTCTGCAGACACTCAGACAAGTGGGAGTGATTAGATTTGAGAAAACAAGCAATGTGAGGTCAAAAACGTCCTGTAAAATAGAATTGAGCTTTTCACCTTAGATGACACATGTATGTGTATGTATATTTTTTATTGTTTTGTACATCTAATATGCTGTAAATAAAATAGGAAAATGTGTTATTGTGTTTTTGTTCTCCGCCCTCCACCCTTCATTTTATTCACAGCACAATTTTTTTTAAATGTTTAAATTTGGTATAGTTTTGATTAAAGTAAACTGCTCTGTTCTACCATTTAAACTTGAAATACACTGATTGGCAAGACAGTGTTAAGACATAAACACAACACACTCTTATTTTAGGATTTTAAAGAAATTGACATGTATGGCTAAATATAAAATCTCTATTATCTACTCATTTTGAATATACATGAAACAATAATCTTTTTGGCACAATTTTCCCATTGATGTGATCTAGAATATTAGGAAACTGCATATAGGCCTACATTTTACTTGGGTACACTGGTTTAGGTTAAGAAACTGTATCGAACTTTGTAACTTGATGTATTTGAATGAATGTCTCCAGTATCTGTACTCTTTAAAACATTTATCTAGGGTCCAATTCTTGTGCATCTTTATTGATATTCATAAGCTTACATAAATCATCATGGGCTATAAGTTATAGCCAACATAATAGGATTTTTGTTGTATAGGCCTAGAATGACTTGTGTTTAACTAAATTACTATTTATACATTTTTATATTCTCTATACCTAATGCTGTGCTTTCTATTTCAAACTTTTGCTTTTCAACCTATGTTTTCACCACATGTTCCTCCAGTGATTTCACGGACCGTAGTTTGGTAACCCAAGCGTTTACAATACTGTCTAGAAAAGAATGCGCTCGTTTTATTCACCCGGAACTAAATGAGTCAGCAACAAGGGCGGAGTTTAGCGCAACGTATATGGACATTCCTCCGATTTCTAAGTTCATTATTGTAGGCAGTATTTAATACCATTAATAATAAGGCAAAAAGAAAATACGTTTACAAAATTGGTAAGTGGGTTAATGATATTTGAGATGTTACCGCCCGCCGGGGACTCCTTATTGTCTATAATCTAGCGCTTCCAGTACGGTGTCGTGCGGAAACTGACAGCCATATCCGGAAACTACAAGTCAGCTGCTGGGAAGCTGACGGTGTTTATCCCTGAATTAGCTTAAAGTCAAACGTCGTCAGTTGTTAGTGTGTTTATTTTTTACAGCAGAAAAGGAAAACTGTTGAAAATCAGTTTATTTGGAAACTGAGAATCTGTGACGGATCGTTAAGATGAAGTCTGTATTTCTGATCGAAGCTTTCTCTTTGGCTTGTTTTGTGTTTTTTAACCAAGTGACAGCGAAGGTAAGGCTAATGTTAGCTGGGTTAGCTGCCGTAAAGAGAAAACTAACTGGTGGTGAAAAACTGAATGCTCTCTTTAATTCTCCTCTATTTTCTAAAATATCCTGAGCTACACATAGCGCGTATTTTCAAAATTATACCTCCCATGAAGGGAGCATTTAGGGCTGTAAGACCGTTCTAGTTTTAACTGCTCGTCAATCACCGACAATTGTTTATATGGCTATCTTGACTCATAATTCCTCAAGTAGTACAAAGTTATGTAACATAAAAATGGTTTCATGAAATACATACAATATACTCTGCAACACACTGTATAAACAAAACAAACAAATCATATGATACAATATGGCTGACACCAAAACATAGATATTCAGTACTGCTATACTAGTACTTCTACTATTGCTACCCCTTGTTCCTACTGCTAAAAACACCATAATTATAGTTTTATTTTATTTCTTAGGGCATTTTTATGAACATAAACACAAGAAACTCCTTCACACATGAATGAAAACAATAACTATAAGGGCATACAACAATTAAATACATAAAAATGCTTAAAACGTGAACTTATAAAATGCTAGTTTTAAACTGGTATTTGTTATGTATGAGGGTTGTGTATGTAGTACAGGCAAGTGTGGGTGTGTGTGAATAATAATAAACAAAGTATGATACATGTTATTAAAATAATAATAATAATACAAAAATGGGGAAAAAAGAACAGTATGTGATTTCTGTGTTACAGAATTCAGAAGATATCCGCTGTAAATGCATCTGCCCGCCTTACAGAGACTTCGAGGGGCAGATCTATAAACAAAATGTTTCCCTCAAAGACTGGTATGATAAGTGACTCTACTTACTTACTCTACATGTCCGTGAATGATAGAAGCTGAACATGTTCTAGATCACTACAGGCTTTATTAATGATGTTTAATTGTTTTTCTCCAGTAACTGTCTCCATGTGGTCGATCCTATGCCGGTTGATGGAAGAGACGTGGAGGCGTACTGTTTACGCTGTGAGTGTAAATACGAAGAGAGGAGCTCAGGAACCATTAAGGTAAGAGTGAGGGATTATTGATTACGTCGTCCTATTTTATTTTGGTTCACTGTAGGGCTGCATGCACCTACTGATTATAATAATAATAATAATACATTTTATTTAAAGGCGCCTTTCTCGGCACTCAATGACACCAAATTACAACGAATTATATTGACTGATTCATCTTATTTCTTTATTTTTTTAAAGAAAATATTTGATGTATTATACAATGCCAGAAAACAGTAAAAATAACCATCATCCCCATATTTGACATCACCATGTTTCCTTTTGATGAATGATGCGTACATTATTGCAGTGTAACAGTATTAAATTACATTTAATTTATTAATATCAATCACATTCTATATCTTTAGGTTACCATCATTATGTACCTCTCGATCTTGGCCCTGCTGCTGCTTTACATGGTCTACCTGACGCTCCTTGAGCCCATGTTGAAGAGGCGTCTTTTCGGACACTCGCAGCTTATCCAGAGTGACGACGACAATGTTGGGGTATGTCTTCCTGTTAATTGTACTCCTCAAATAAAGAAAGAAAAATAATGTTTTATATTGTGGGAACTTACTTTGCCCTCATCATTTTGTAAAAAAAAAATGAAGTGCCTTGTGTGAAAAACCCTTGGACAAAAATCCACATCCAAATGTGCATGATTTCTGAGCCTTTTGGTGAAATAAACATGAAAATATTTTGACAGCGGTGTATTTAAGGCAGAGTGTTACAGCAGCTGAACAAATCCCAAAAGCAGTAGTGTTAGTGTGTAAGATCCACTCCAAGCACAGCCGTGGTCCATTGTTTTTTTAAGTACTTTCCCACTCTATGTGAGCCATTAGTGACCACAAAGAGCTGCCCGGGGAAACTTCCAAACTGATATAAACATTTTCTGTTCACATTACCTCTATGTGTTATTTTTGACACTTATCTGATCCTTAAACATCAATAAAATGTGATAACAGCTTTATTTTTTCAGGCTGTGTTAATGTAGCCCCATTTTTGCCAGGGTAACCTGGTTATTTATGGAAGTGTATGCATGGCAAAGAGTGAGGTTATGGAAAATGTGGCTTACCAGCAGTGCAGTAGAATGAGAAACTTATTGTAACACTATAAAAATTAAACTTCTAAATAGGCTGGGTTAATTTCCATAGCTGAACAGCACTCTCTGTCCTTCAGCTGTAGCAAATGTTTCGTCTACATTTCTTGCAGGGTCAGCCTAGGTTTCTCAGAATCTTAAATATGCTGGTTCCAAATACTGTAGAGAAGCAAGCAGAAAGGAAAGCTAATTACCAACCAATGTGTGGTAAACTGTGGTTTTCTACATTCAAAACCGATTCACTTTTCTTCTAACAGTAATGCAGTTGCTGATGCAGTATCCATTTTCATTCTCAACTATCTCAGGAAACGGAAGTACCATTAAGATACTCAAAGTGTATCAAGCAGTAAATCAATTTTCCCTCTTCCAGCATGACACAGTGTTTAGATATTAACAAAGGAAAACAGTGACTGCCTTCGCCTGAGGGGGATTTGCTGCAGCTGCCAAACTGAGCACTCGTGTTTTCACTGGCAGAGTTCAAGCAAGGGGAAGTTATACATGAGAGTTTTTTTTTCCCTTTTTTATTGAAAAGGTTTTTGCTGTAAAAATATGACTGGGCAGTAGTCAGCGCCAGAATGTTTCACATGGTTAGGGTGAAACTTTTCCACTTTTATTAAATGGGAAAGGAAGATGACGACTAAATCAGTCTCATAAAATGGTGATGTAATGGTTAATTTACTGTTAATTGTTACTGTATCGAGATTACTAGTTTTGCTTTTTTTGGGGGAAATATTGGAAAATATAGATTAAAAAAATTAACCACTGCTGTACCAAGATTTAAATGACGGTAATACTGCAATCATCTATATTAGCCCAAGGCTATTTGCTTGTAAAGTGTCACTGGGACCAAGACAAGGAGACAGAATTAACAGGAAGTGCTGTTGCTACATTAATTATAGGAGGTCCTTGCCTTTTAGTTTTATCATGTCTTTTTCTGCTTATGATAGTGACAACCCAAGCGATATACCTAAAGTCAGAAATAAAATCAAGAAAACCCAGTAATTAAGATTAAAATAAAAAATTTACTTAAAAAAAACACAGATAGAGACTAAAGAATCAAGTAGAAAATGTTATTCTAATCTGTATTTTAAAGGAATTGAATGGGATAGAAGGAGCATTGTTAGGCAGATGTTGAATACACCAAATCCTGGCATGCCATGTATTGTGATCAATTTGTTTAGTTAGTAGATATCAGCCGAATCAAACAATGGCTTTCACTCTTTGAAATAGCTCATCCGTGTGTTCTTATACACCAAAGTCTTTGTTTTGGCAAGGTGGCCCACATGTGTATAATGATGTTCCCCCACTGATGATCATACAGTTATTACAGTTATCCATCATACCAACTACTTAAATTGCAGCGTTATATATTTTCCTACCCACAGTATGTCATACGTTTTGGGCTAATTAAGTGTTTTTACCCTACTCTGTGTTTTCAGGACCAGCAGCCTTTCGCCAACGCTCACAATGTTCTGTCCCATTCACAATCTCGACCCAACATGCTGAACAAAGTGGAGCATGCCCAACAGCGCTGGAGGAGACAGGTCCAGGAACAGAGGAAGTCTGTGTTCGACCGCCATGTTGTCCTCAGTTAAAAGAGTTACTGGTGAAGCAAATCAAAACAAAAAAAAAACACTGTGACGGAGCCCTTCAATTTATATCTCTTCCTTTCTCTCATTTGTGGTTTGTATCTCTCATCAAGTGTGGCGAGGTGAAGACATCTAAATATGGAGAGTCCCTGGCGGATGTATCGCTAAAGCTGGGGGCTCTTATTTAGTCTTCAGGCCGGGCAGCACAAGAGATTAGAGTGAATTGATTTTTGCACAAACAGTCTTGAACAAACAGTCTTAAATAACATTTGCAGAAGCGTAATTTACTCCCTGCCTGCTGAGTGGAAGAAGTGCCAGGTCACTAGATCATTTGCAAATCTTTTTTTTAGGATCGAGTCAAATGTATGAGAGATTAAAAAAAGAATATCGGCACATCTTTCATTTTTATAACTTTCTAACTCTCTCTGGCCACAGAGTCCGGTGAAGTCCCCCCAGTCCAAAGCAAGAAACCCTTTCAATTCTACAAACTGCACAACTGGACCCTGTTAACATGTAGCCGTTGGGTACTTTCCATTCCAAAAACTATTGCATTTTGGGAACTACTGCTCTCACCACAGGACAAAGGAAATAGTGTAAATTATAAATATTTCAGACTTCTTTGAAAATGCATGTTTTATAATAAATCTTTTATATACATGTTTTCAATCCCATCATTCCTACACCATAATGTTTAATGTCTCATAACCTGTGTGAGATCCATCGTTACATGCGTCATGTCAAGTTTGAATGAAGCTTCACTGAAACCTCGTTGCAGAAATGGACCCAATGTCCCAGTGATGCCCTAGTGAACGTAGCCGTGCTATTGATTCTCATCTGTTGATGACCCTATGTAGAAATCAGTGCCCTGTTCATCTGCCTGAACAAATGTAATGAATAGTCTTTTCTTTTTGGCACTCCTGTGTGCGTGGTCTAACATCCTTTATGACAGACAGACAGCGTTGGTATGACAGAGTGGTGTTATTCTGGGTTCAAAGAAGTTTATTTTGTGTATATTGGAATTGTGCACAGAGTGGATGAAAAGCCACTGTTGCGAAACCTATTGAAGTGTTCTTAACTATTGTTTATGTGATACCATTAACTTTGAAAAATAAATGTATGCAATATTTGTGATTCTTGCATTTGTAACCTGTAGACATCATGCTTCACATGGAAGAACAACGTCTTTCTCATAGATGATAAGGACAATTTAACACTGCCAATGGAACATAGGCCTTCTCCAAATGGAATTTTCCTAATTTCATATTAAACCATAGATGCATCATGTTTACAGTTTGATTTCAACCAAGGCACCTTAAAGAACCCCAGCTAGTCATGACTTTCACCTACCTACTTTATAGCACATCCCGCCGTTACTTTTAATAACTTGAAAAACCCTCTTGGAAACCCCAGTTATACTTTTCAATCACATTATTTATGTTTGATAACCCCTTCAGCAGCTTACTTGTTTTCATTCAGTAAAGTGATTTCCATGATGCCGCGTCATCATTTCCTGTCCAGTTCCAATTTTCCTTTTTTCCCCACTCTTCTGCTTTGTATGCAGCGAGGAGAATATTTTTCCGCAAAAAAAAGGGAAAAAAGAAAAGAGTCGGTTTTCAGGCTGCACACACAGAAAGCGACACAGCCTCTGCTGAAGAATGGATCACTGACCAAACTCTGCCACGAAACAGGAAAAGACAGGTAGGCTTTGCTTCTTTTAATAGTTTCGCTCATTAAATAACATTAAAATTAAGTTTTTATTTATTTATTTTAATTTACCTTAAGTAACTTGCAGTATTTGTAGCATCTTAAGATAGTTGTTTTGTGCACATAGGAAAAGATGGATTTCCCCTTCGTTTTAATTACTCTGTTGTACTTTACACGTGATTTAAAGTTCTAAGTTGAAGATATTCGGAGTTTGTTGACAGACGCTGACTTTGATCGGTGAGTTAAATCCGCTATTTAGAACAGAGAAGTTTTTTCTCAGCTTCGGGACTGTATTCGCATCTGTTAGCCTACAGGGGGCGCCTCAGCCTTTGAATTTGATCCAACCTAGCAATCTGTGTCCTATGCACTCTGCAGGCACTGTTGATTCACTCACCTGTGTTTACCTTTCAATTTCGTGTGCCTACAAGTTTCATTTCAGTTTGTTTTAATGTCTTTCTACATCCTACTATACAAACACTCTCTTTCTCTGTGTCTAATGACTCCCATCTATCATACATTCCTACACTGCACTACATTATGTGAGTGTGATGTTGTAGCTGCTGTGCTGTGTGGTGAACAATGCCACGAGATAAAGGAATGTCCTTGTGCTCATAGGCTTTTCTGCTTGCTGCTCCTCTAACCCGGTATGTTTATGAGACTGCAGCTGCAGTTATTCAACGCTTTTTCAGACACAGTAACATGGTCTTTCTTGTTGTTATTAAGTGAACAATATCACATGTGGTTTTCAGATAAAACATTCTCCTTAAAATGATTTAGTCACTAATCAGATTATTGCTGATTAAAAACTGATACATTAATTTGTCTGTTAACCTTATTTCTTCTTATGTTTGTTTTTGTGTCACAGTGAATTGATAATTAGTGACAGTGGGTACTGGGGGGAAAAATATTTTTATTAAGTCATCGGTTAGCCAACACACACATACACATGGGCAGTCAGCAGTGTACTTTGAATACTGTTGGCTTGTTTAGTGGACAGTGCATCATCCACTATTAGGTCATCATATGTTTTTAGCTTCGCTGTCCTGTGCGAACCACATATCTTTTTAATACATTTAAAATGTGCTCAGAAGAATGGCCCTGTTTTCATCTTTTTGACGAGTCATTTTTCACGTAATCCAAGGTCTTTGTGCTAAATAGTTCATTTAGAAAAAATAAATAAAGCAAAATCACCAAATTTGGATCAGGATGGTGGAGAGGAACAGGTTTGACCAATTGTACCTGCAAAGTAACTAGTAAGTTACTAAAGCTGCCAGACTTTAGTAGATACAAAGATAATATTTAAAGAGGAATAGCAGTTTGAAATTGTATTACTAGAAGTACAAGTTCATAGACTTTTTACCTCAATGCAATATACTATTTGAGTCAATGTACTTAGTGACATTCCACCACTGGCAGTCAGTATTCTTTTCTTTTATCTTCATAAAGGTTTACAGTCAAAACAGGGTTGATAAGTGCCTGAGGCTGTCCTGAAAAAAAACGTTAAATCCCACAACATTTAGCAAAGAAATAATGTTTTGCAATCTAAATATCACAAAAAAAACCTTAAGTTATATTATGTTATTTGTATCCCACTCTGCAGACAACACATGCAGCCCCTTTAGCAGAGGATGTCATTAGTTGACAAGTCATGTGTCAGAGCTGTCAGGACTGTTGACTGAACAAGTCTGACTGCCTGACTCTCAACACATCTTTTCTGCTGATTTGTCGAATGGGTTCAATATTTACACACTTCCCCTTGAAACTCTGCTGAACGTTCAGATGCTGAAAGAAAAAGGTATCCGAGGGGGAATTTTTGGAACTGAGGTGGAAAAATCCCCACAGAGCTGCGGAATAATCCCTTTGAATGTTTTAGGATTTGGGATTCACAGTGGATCCCTAACAAACACCTTTAGGTTTATGGATTTGATTTGAGAAAACAAACACTCACTCCCTTGTGACCGTGGCTTTAGCAGGTGTGTTTACTTATGAGAATGAGAAGAAAAGCCTTAAAAGTTCAAACAGAATTGTTCTTTAAAAAAGTAAGGCCTAACGCTGTTTCAGAGTCCTTTCATTTGATTTCATGATGCATGTATGTGAGTGTATACATTTCGTCTGCTGCATGTGATGTTTTGATGTGTGGACTTTGTTTGACGCTCCCATGTCGTGCAAGAAGAGGATGTGGCTTTTAATGAGGAATACAGATGGGCGATGAATGGAAACAATGAAGCTTAAGGTTGTGTCCTGGTTAAACATCCAAACAAAAAGCGGAACGCACCTCTGTCTTTTGTGCCCAGGCAGTGAGGATTTGCTGTTTGTTTTTAGGAGTGGACAATCTTTTTTACGAGACCTTGAGAAGCTCTTGATTGTGTCTCAGAGTAAAGCTGCAGCGTGTATTTCCTGCTGACTTAATGTGTCGCGCCCGTGATGACGGATGTCTGGGGTTTTGTGGCTTCCTCTTGAATCTGTTCCCAAGTCTGTGGGATGATAAGACACCCCAGGAGAGACTAGGTGAGACAGGGATGGGTATAGTGCTTCAACATTTGGTGTAAAGATATAGCCTAAGATGCTGAAGCAGAAAAGATCATATGGTGATTAGTTTTGCCTGCATGGCATATTGTGAATAAAGAAGATCTTTGGTGATGAGCTTTGTCGGTTCAATTTAGACATTGGTATATAGAGAAACAATCTCCAATCGAACTTTGCATTCGATTACTTTTCATGTAATTCATACATCTAATTTTTAAATCCCCTTAAGATGACACATTTTAAAAACCCTACACTGACGATGGTTTTTGTTTGGGTTGATATGTGCTGTTGTCTTAAGTGTCTCGCTTGTGTCTTTTCTATTGTGACCGACTGAATGATCTATAGAGGTGCTGTATAAAGAAAAACTTTACTCACACCCTTGTATTTGGTAGTGAACAGATGAGTACATTATAATGGGTGGTGACCACTTGACCACTGAGAACCATATTGTACAAGTTTGGGATTCATGTGGCTCTCTCATGGCGTTGTTGTGAATATCTGTGAATATGTGTCCAAATGAATGTGCACAGTGCACAGTGCACAGTCTGAAGTGGTTTACAGGAGCTGACATTACAAAGGTGTTCTTTATTACTCAATGAAGGTTGCAGAACCATAGCACAGGGGAGAGCAGAGTGGTTTAGGTATTACATTTTGGGCAAATGTTTTCATTTTTGTGGTCAGCCCAAGTTTGGACGTGAGGTGCAGCTCCAGAGCAATGGTCCTTAATAATATGTTGAGAAACGTGCAAAAGTGGAATGTAGCTAAACATCGAACATCACTGATGCGTGTGGTTGGGTGTCTCCTGCCAGATTATTTTTGTGCTTGGTTGCACCTCCAAACACACCCACAAATGTTGGCACAGGGTTGTGGAGTACACCTCTACATCACTGCAGAGAGGTGGTTAAATAGAAACTTTTCCTTTTCAATAAACATTTAACAGTACAAAACATATGGTCAGTATATTATATATATCATAATTTTTCATGGGCAAGGGCAAATCTGCTTCATATAGATTACTTGTAATTTTGATCCTTTGATTACATTATGCGAATGGTATGAGGATACATTTAAGGGACACTGTGTAACATTTTAAGTAATTTATATGCTAAAATCAATATCCTCATTCATAAATATGTCCTCATTGGTGTAAAACCACCTCTGCCAATAATCTGAATTATCCTCCTGAGCGGAGAATAACAAATATTACTAGAAATGCAATTCCTTGAAGAAATTGCGGCGTGAATGCTGACGCTGATGCTGAAGCAGCTGACGCTTCACTGCTGAATGTTGATGAAGAACGAAGGATGAATGTATCTGAATCAACAGAATGGTTGAATAATAGAATGTTTGAAAAATTTGGAATATTTGGAAGTTTGAATGGACTTTCTAGCTGAATTGAGGAATGAATTATGACCTTGAACTATGACCTCCAGTTCATCTTTGAGTCATAATAAACATCTGTGCAAAATTTGAAGAAAAACCGTGGAAGCGTTCATGAGATAATGCAGTCACAAAAGGCAACGTCACAGTGACCTTGACATTTTACCTTTGACCTCTAAACTCTTGTGATGTCATCTGTGAGTCATAATCAACATCTGTGCAATTTTTTAAGAAAATCCGGTGAAGTCTAAAATTTGGTGTTGGAACGGGGATTCAAACCCCCAACCCTGTGTTCAGCTCAATCAGGATACTACCATGTAATGTCCTGAAGGAGCTGAACATGTAGAATATTGAATGAAGTTTATCGGATGAAAAATGACTGAGTTAACCTATTCTGGATGTATCATATGAGATTGAACTCTTCTCCCATTCTGTGACCTACATTATCCTAAGATGACACAGACAGGTGCAGAGGTCTCCATAGTTATTGACAGCTAATCAGTGTCAAAAAAGTGTCGGAATAAAAATAATAAGAATAAATACGTAGGATATTAAAGCTGTGAATGCTTCCAGCATTCACACCAAATATTAAATGTTGTACATTGAGCAGGCAAGTCTTATGGAGGCATCCATGTTTTTGGAATTTCATCAGGTGCATTGTTTAAAATTTAGAAATGTTCTTGTCCTTGAAGGCCACTGTAGCTTCTGATATTATTCAAAAGGGGTGGGGTTACCCAGGGAGCATTGCATTCGAGAACTTTCTAGAACTTTCTTGATGATGTCATATTACACAGTGCCCCTTTAAGGTTATACTTAGATTTTCAATGCATGAACAGTGAGTTTCTTTTTAATGCCACTTTATACTTTTACTCCATAACATTCCAGAAGAGAAAGATTGTAGTACTTTTCACCTCTCTATATGCATCTGACAGCTTTAGTTACTTGTTACTTTACAAAATAAGGATTTTGGCAAAAAAAAAACATATGAAGAGATAAAATAGGATGATTTATTATAAATAAAACCACCCAAACATGTATCTGAAACAATTATTTAAATAATCAATTTATGGATTGACAGGTGATTTCTTCATTTTTTCATGCAAAAACCTTTCAAAGTGCCAGTTTTGAAACATAATGACGTGCTTATTTTAATTAAATGTTATAACGAAGTTTGAAGTGTTGGTTTGATAAAACAAAGCATTGTGAAGGGGTCACTTTGTTCTCCAAACAATTCATCAGTGGATTAATCCATATTGAAGATAATCATTAGCTCCAGTCTTATGCAAAATTGTTTAATAGGAACTGCATGTGAGTATGCCTATTTACATTTTAGTGTAATCGTTTCTGTATTAGACCTAGGCCTAAGGGTTTGAAAAGTTGGGAAACATAGTCTACGTGCTCAGCATATAGGGCTTCTTGGTTGGACATTCATCTCTGTCAAATGAAAAGGCATCTTTGTGTGTGTGAAATATATGTGGGCCAGTGGAGGGTTTCAGCTTGGACAATGTGTTGCAGAGGAGCTGCATAGCGACATCAACAGCCTTCAGCTCATGAATATTCATCCAAACTCCTCAGCACATACCATGACAAAAAACAAGGGAGAGAGAGGGAGACAGAGAGAGAGAGAGAGAGAGAGAGAGAGAGAGAGAGAGAGAGAGAGAGAGAAAGAGAGAGAGAGAAAGAGAGAGAGAGAGAGAGAGACAGAGAGAGAGAGAGGCTGAAAGCCTGGCTGAGGAGAGCAGAGGAAGGGGCTAAACGGGCCAAACCCGAGAAAAGTGGGGGGCAAACAACCCGTTTCCGTGGTAACAAGTCCTGCCTTCCACTCTGCGGCAGGCTGAGAGAGGGGAGGCATAAGGGATTTTTTTTTTTGGTTTTGGTTGGAAGGACTTGAGTCGGAGTTTATTGAGGAGGGCCAGGTAAAGCAGCCAAAAAAAGTTTTTCAACGCGCAGACGAACCGGATTTGGTAGCCAACTGTCGAAAAGGGATTATTATCTGAAAATGTCAGCAGCAACCATGGATGTGAGGAGAAAGTCAGAGGTAAAAAGATTCTTAAAACTTGACGAGCTTTCAGCGAGCGGTATAGGAAACCGGTTCAAAAGCGTCCGTAAAAAAAGGTTCTTAAAAAAAAAGAAATTATAAAAGCAGCAAAGTTGCAAAGTTTGTTTAAATGTTACATTTATAGTAGCCTAATGTCCATTTGACCGTATTTGGGCATCGACATGTTAAACCATGAATTGGTTTCTTTTCTTTTCTTCCTTCATCTGACCCTTTGAATGAAGGGAGAGAGATATGCAGCCTACCGGCGGATACACACTGCGAATCTGTTGTGGAGTTTTCGCTCAAACTCCAGACAAAAGTCTAAGCAGCAGCAGATAAACAGAAACCTCTCAGATTGTCTGTGTAGCCTACTTTTCCTGTTGTTGTTTAGGGGGAGACTTTACTTTTGTCTTGGGAGATAAAACCCACATGAAACAACATGTGTGAACTTATTAAAGTGTGCTGTTTACTTTGTCTTACATGCTTATGGTCATAGTTTAAACAATATTGTACACATTCAGTTGTGTGTTAATGCAGTAGGCCTATAGGCACCAGATCTATGTAGGCAAATGTCATAGCGTAGCCTACTGTACATGTAGCCTACAACACAGTTATGGTTTCATGTAGTAACCACAAATCCACATAGTCTACATAGGCTAATTTATGAATATCAGTATGGGACTTTTTTCCACAACATACTAATGTGAATATTTATTTTACCCCCAGTAATCGCGAGTTTTCAGCACTGCTTGTTGGTGAGTTAGTTAAGGGGCCATAATCTGAAGGAAGATTTCAATAACATTCAGGCCATGGGCCAAGTGCTACAGGAATCTTTATTAATCTTATTTCTAACACTGGAAGACGTGCGTTTTGACCTTATCTTCCACTTTCTCACGACCTCCTGCATTTACATTGAAGGAGAACCTCTGGTTTGTGCAACACAGGATTATCTGTGTGAATTTGATGCAGATCTTGATGTGGATTTTAAACATTTACAACACATCCAGTTATTAAAGTATTAACACCATCACACCTGGTGAAGACATGCTCTCATTGAGCCCTTTGTAGAGTAAATATGGCAATCTTTGCGTCCCATCGTGAAAGTTTACATGAGCTTTCTTAAGAGATTACAACTTGAACCCTCATGATTTTATCTTGTACACTAGAGTGCAAGCCCTAGAGGTTTTCTTAGCTCTCTCTTCTATTGTGCACATCAAACAATGACCTTCCCCTCTCACTGGACGGGACTGTCAACACAAAGCTATTGAGGAAATTCCTCTCTGTCCTCCATTCATTTTGACAGGAGTGAGCCTGCTTATCACCAGAGACTTTATTGGGAATCTTAAAAAATCATTTGAGTAATGATAATCCACATTTTTTGTTAAAGTTTTGTCTTTCTGTAAATAGCTCTCAAGGAAATAGTCTGCAACAACAAGGTTTGTGGATTCAAACCTGAGCTGTCACATACAGAGACTTTGCTAAATCACATTCAAGCGTGCTTTTGTGAACTTTGTGTTTTTCAGTGAACTGCTCCTTTAAGGGTGTCTGATTGCCTCTGGTGATGAAAACCTTTAATTTGTACCCCGTACATTAACATGTGAATCTTTACAGCAAATCATAAAACTTTGTGACCAGGTGTTGTCAAAATATATCATCCAGTTTTGAAATGAATGGGCCGTGTATCTAATCAAAATGTTTAAATACTGACTCCTGTAGTAGCTGGGAGATGCAAAGTGATCACATGAACAGTCGTTTTCATGTGATCACTTTGTGGTGCTGGAGAGCTGAAGAGAGAGGATACTTTTGAAGAATATCTCCAGTTGTACTCTTAAACACATGCCTGAGAGTTGTATTTGAGTCTGTCAGTCAAAACAAGCTCAGAGGGAACAGTTTTTGTTCTGGGGTTTTGGATCAAGGGCCACAGCTGTTAAGAGATGGAGAGAATAATATGTTTCCTATTTAATATATTCTAAGCCGATTTTTTCATTTATCAACCACTGAGAATGATTGCTTCTTTGGATGAAAAGAAAATCTACTTCCACATTTCTTTGCCCCTCAAGATCACATTCATGCTGATCTTCAGTTACATCTACCTGGCTGTAGTGTGCGATTGCTCTTGATGTACACAGTTGGAAGTCAGACTGGATGTCTTCCTAAACTCAATGACAAATGCCTGTTGTGTTGCTGGTTTGGTTATTCTTCTTATTAGTCTTTTTTTCTTGGAAGACATGTAGGTCAACACTTGTACGTCAACACTTATAAAGGTTAATAGCCTCTGACTTGACAGTTTGACACTTGTTGCTAAAGATTCTGCAATGTAAAAAAATGGCTTGATGCTAGGGGCAATCTATTTAAGGACCTAGCAGCCCTAGTGTGATTTAACTTGTCTTGTGCACAGCATGTCACATTGACTCCAGTTCTTTCATTGATTTTACATTCAGTGAGGGACACTAATGTAATGTGTGACGTACAGAATGATCCTGAATACATGACAATATGAACATGTCCTTTAGATATTCTGCCGTCATCAGTGCAGGATTCTAGACATGGCTCTCTTAAATACTCACCGCTCACCGTCAGCCCAAGATGTCTGAACACAAACACTGTCTTTCAGCTGTGTTAGTGAGTGTTTCGGCTCATAAACACGTGTTACAAACCTGTTGATATTCAGGGTAAACTGTGCTTGCTTGAATCCTCTTTTTGTAAAATAGACAGCCGATAACCTGTAATAAACCTTTAATTGCCCAAGACTGTGTCGGAGGTCAACTCTGTGACACAAATACTAACTGCCCCCCTCCTACAGCTCAGATGGACATAAGCCCGTTTTCCACATGCCTGCCTCTGCAGCTGTGCACACTCATATCTAGGTTACAAAGAAGGGTTTTTCCTCTTTTCCACAAAGAGAAAATATGCCATGAATACTTTCTGAGAAAAAGTTGAAATGGCTAAAATAGGCGATAAAAAAAGAATCCAAGAATTGGTTCCACCTGGTCACTTGCGCTATATGGTGGCAGCATGGCGAGCCCTGTCTGGATAGAGTATGAGGCTATTATATAGGTGCAACTGCCAGAAGCACCAACCTTGGTGGTTTTCCTTTACATCGAGACACACTGAGACTATCAGAGCCTTTAACTGCAGGTTATACTGTATGGGCAAGATATACACCCAAACCAAGAGGTTTAACATCATGTTTGTGCCTGAATAGAAGCCATCAAGCTAGGGGTGTTGTGAATGCGTACAGTATGTGGACTGTGTATTGGGTTGTGTATCAAGAGCTGGATTTCCCTTCTAGCAGGATATCTATGCAACTCAACTCCCACAATGCTCAGTTTAACATGGTCCGACTCCAACCAGCTCAAGTCTCTTTTTGTCTGCAGTGGACAAGACTGGTCTTTCTGCAGATATTGAAACAATGTTGTGGAGGATCAGTGAGTGGGCACATGTTTGCCCGTTGATTATGACGTCTGGAATGAGTTGAGAATCTGCAGATTTTCCCTCTTCCTTTTTCTCCATTGCTTCTTGGCTGGCTGTAAGCTCTGCTGTGGGTTTTTAAAAAAACCTTGAAGTCAGGTTGCTGATCAGCAGAGAAAAGCTGCGGGTCAGCTGGAATAGCCGAGTTGGTGCTGCTGCGTGTTTCAGGATACACCAGGATAAAAGTGAACTCAGTCGCAGGTTTGTCCATTGTGACGCCATAACATTTTTACAGAAAACCGTTTCGGCTCCTGGAGTCTCAACATCAAGTGCCAGGTGCTGGGAAAGCGCCTTTGAGTGTATCCTTTTTTTTCTTCTTCTTCTTGGCATCAGATCCAGGCGTTTCTGCCTATGCCTTCTTTTACCCTCTTTAAACACAATTTAATATTTTGATGCAACCACAGTCTGAGGGATGGTGGCACAAATTGGTACATTCCTGCATGTTGTGGAGATAACTGCGTATCAGATGATCTGTCAAAGGTGACGGGGGCCAAGGACGTGTGGACTCTTTTTTGACTGTTATTTTACCTAATGTAGTCGCTCTCTCTCTTCTACATGCAGACACACACACACACGCACGCACACACACACACACACACACACACACACACACACACACACACACACACACACACACACACACACACACACACACACACACACACACACACACACACACACACACAGAGCTGATAAAATACTTACTTTTTAACCAGATCTCCCTCTCAAGGACGTAGTGAACACAAAGGGCTCTTTGATTCGGGCCCAAAGAATCTAATGGAGACACACTGTTGTAGTCTCATTCCATGAATATGCTCTTGTTGCTGAGGAAAAATTCATTAGCGCCACTGATATGCCTGTCATGTGATCAATTACTGTAGAACTTAGACGTGACACAAGCATAACACATCATTACAGTTAGAGGATGTTACTGGATATGTTAAAGAGATGATTTGTTTTGAAATCAAAGCGACAAAGTTGTTGATGCCATTTCATCTCTATGAATTAAAAGTAGTGAAAGAGAATTTAAAAATGTTTCCAAGACTGGTTGTCTCGTTTGATAAGGATTTATAGAGTAACAGACGCTAACTACAGAACAGTATAAGGGAAATGTGTTGTGCATTTTGTGCATGTGCAGATGTGTGATTTGGGAGCAAATGTTATAAAATTACTGTTTTTTCTTAGCAGTGCTGATGTGTGAAATTGCTAAATTTCAAATCCCGTCAAATCAAAGCAATGCCACTATTGTGTTTTCCCCCATACACTTGTTCATGTTTGTGACCTGACCGGTTGCTCAGTCACATTGTCAATGCATAGCCATTATGGTAATCTACGGATTTAAAGGTATTCTAATAAATGTTTCTATATTACGTAACAGTGGATCAAATTGATAAGTAGAAGATCTATCTCCTGACTGTTAGGTCTAAAAGAACATCGTAATGTCTTTCAGATAATTTTTCAGGTTTTTGTTTCCATCAGTGTTTATTTTCAGTTGCGGTGTCCTGCTGTTTTCATGCTCAGCATCAAGTGGCGGACCTGGCTAAAAGCTGGTGAACTGAGTGGAGCAGTTAGGAGCTATGGAGACAGATGTTTCCATCAGGAGTCAGTTAACCAAAAGGATAGTGAACATCAGACTTTCATCAGGTGGACACAAACACGACTCCAAGTTCTTTTATTTTTTTAATTTTTTTATTTATCCTTTATTTAACCAGGTTAGTCTCATTGAGATTTAAATCTCTTTTTCAAGAGAGACCTGGCCAAGAAAGACAGCAGAACAGTTACACATATTAAGTGCAGTTGTAAAACATGAAAATAAAAATAAGATTATTGACTAAAAACATTCACAATTTCCGATGGAGTCTAACTTCAAACTCATAACAACAGCCTTAAATTTGTTAAGAATGACTAGGTCCTGAAGATTGAGCTGCTTCTGCAGGTTATTCCATGACGACGGCTCAAAAAACTTAAAAGCTGTTTTACCCAGGTCTGTACGAGCTTGTCATAAGCACTATGTCCTGAGACTGTAACGCATGGGGGACACATTTTCTGGACATATACTATGATAAAAACATACCAGTGACTAAGTTGTCTCATAAAAAGAGAAGGCCAGTTTACTCTTGAGTACAGTGTACAGTGATGAGTTAAGGCTCTGCTGTTTGTAATGAACCTCAAGGCTCCATGATATACAGTGGCCAACATGTGTAGACAGTGAGCTGATGCATTCATGTACAACAAATCACCATAATCAAGAACCGGCAAGAAGGTAGCTTCGACTAGTCGTCGTCTGGCCTCGAGAGAAAAACATGACAAGTGATTGATAAGGTTGCTCTTTTACTGCAGATTGTCTAAATACACAGCAACCTAACAAGTGTGCTGTATCTACTTAATCAATTAGAACTATTGCCGAACTTTGGATTGAGCTAACTTACTGTAAACTCTAAAATAAAAATTCTTAGAGAATTTATGAAGCATGCCTGTACCTACTTATTTGCCAAAGTATTTCATTTAGAAAGAAGAGTTTTTGTTTAAAGCTACAGTGTGTAACTGCTGCCCTCCCTGTGCGGAATTCTGATTAATTACAACAACACTATCTGCGCATCTACATGAGGTAAGCCTTTGGTGATCGCGCATGGATTTATTTCTTTTGCTGTATGTCTTGAGCTCCTGCTCAACAGTGTCGCGGGGTGACACCAGTTTGTGAGAGTTTTGCGCAGCTGATAGGCTTTTTTTTTTAAAGATATTTTTTGGGCATTTTCATGCTTTATTGATAGTACAGAGAGACAGAGGTGAAATGGGGCAGAGAGGGGAGTGACATGCAGAGAACGACCGCAGGCGGGACTCGAACCCTCTGCTCAGACCCTCGGGCCGGGTCTGCTGCTGGGCCCGGCCCGGGGGGGGGGACGCCCTACCAACTGAGCTAAGGGCGCCCCCTTGCACTTTGTGTCAACTTGTTTGGCTATGGCTTCAATGTAATGGAATTTTTTTTTTAAAGTCGCACACCATAGCTTTAAGTGAAACAGCAACACAATCCTCTGAAAACGAATGTCCTGGAATAAAACTATACAGTAATTTATTTTCCTGCCTTGCTTTATTATGGAAAACACCAAAGAATTAAAAATAATCAAGTGTTTCACTATGACACATTGATAGAAGGAATGCCTCCCGTCATAATTAAGCTGTTGACCGTTAACCTGCATTTGTCTCTGATGTCTCAAGAGAAAATTAGTCTTGAATCTGGTTGAATGCACTTTAAAGGTACTCCAGAGCTTTCATAGAAGTGGTTGTTTACAGCCTGTGAATTTGTGAAGGGAGATGGTATCAGACCTCAGGAAGTCAGTTTGGCTAACGCCTTGGTGTTTACACTGCTAAGTCCATCCTGGGCTCCTGTGACCGCATTCTGTGATCGCTGCTTTTCCCGGTCCAAAAAAAAAAAGAAGTAAATGACAAATTCACACAAATAAACATCGCTCTCAACTTAATATAACTATAGTGTGTAGAGCTGACATAATTTTAATTGCTCCCCTTGGCAGCTGATTGCACATTTTTCTCTAATCGCCTTTGCTTCAAGGTGTTACAAATTGAAATGACAGAAGATTTGTGTTTTCAACAAGAGCTAGAGATTCATAGAGAGAATTAAATGTCCCTTCCAAAAACAATATTATTTCAGAAGGTATTATTAATCAGAAGTCAAATTTTACAGCGCTGCCAGTGTGTCTGAATTTTATGTAAGGAGAATATTTTCATTCGGCTTAATTAAGATTCCAGATTGTACTTCCCAATTTCTGCTCAGTTTTGTCTTAATTTCCTTTTTGTCTTAGCTTTTCAGAATGATTTGTTTGCTTTTGTCACGGATAAATTATTTAGCTAATTTTACTTCCATTTGGCTATCCAAAAAAGTGTGTTTTCACAGGACAAACCTCAACTCAATTATTGTTTCTCGTCCACAATGTGGCTGAGGTTGTGTGATTTATAGAAATAATTACTATAAAAAATAGTTTTTTATAAAAAATGTCATGTTGATTGATAGGTTTCTGTCTTAGACACCTGCGGAATATGACACAGTGGTTCATGGATGTATTGACACTTGTAGCTTGATTGCTGCTGTTGAATCATGTAGTTTTGTCTGGATCACAGGCAATATAGGTTTCTAATATTCATGTCCTGCTTTTAAGAGAAAATTAACATTGAGTGTATGTTGTTATGCTTCCGATTGTTCCTAGAGTTACAACAGTTCTTGATAGTAGGCAGGACAGGACAAAATCATGTTCTGAGTTTGAAGCAAATAATGAAATATGGCACGTCCTCTGGACATAGTGCACAGTTACAGGAAATAGCTGACAGCAGGAATGCTCCCTCTCTCTCCTCATCTGTCTCTATAGGACTCAGCCGCACTACTGGTTGGCTCGCTTCTTCATACAACAACTTCCTGTAAACAAGTCATGCTGCCAAGCACCCTCCCATCCTCCACCTTAGATCTCTAGGGATCTCCGTTTGACCTCCTTTTGCACCAGAACAATCACTTTGAGCCCTCTTGAACAAAATGCATTGCTGCATTTTTAAAAAGTGATTTTCTGGGTTAATGGCCTGCAGTTTGAAAGGGAGGGTTTAACTAATTGCTGATCTAATTTCAGATTAAGTCCAGGAAAAGTTTATTTATTATAAGGATGATTTCTCAACAGCTTTTTTTTCTGCTGTTAGAACATTTCATAGTTCATGATTAATAATAACATGCAACATGCTTTAAGCACTTCCCAGCAATACTTTAAGCACTATAAACATAATTTTGTTCCCCTCCAGTTATATAATGGAAGAAGCAGAAGAATTTCAAGTTGGGTTTCTCCAAACCTTGGATATTAGAGTTGGACTGATAAATCAGCCAGGCTGATGTATCACCCAATATCAGCTTTTCGCAGATATCTCGGTATCTGTGTACTGTGTATAGACCGATAAATAAGAAGAAATTCCAGTATAGAAAAAACAAAGTTAGGATTGTGGTATTTTATTGGGCAATAATTGTTGTTTCATTTTGAAACTCTGCATCGGCTTAAAAAGTTCAGTATCGGCTACCTGTGAAAATGTGTTTTGCTGTGAATTTTTTAACTGACTTTAATGGGACTATTACTGTTTGTGTTATACACCGTTTAAAAAGCCTAGAGGTAATGAGGTACATGCAGCCACCTGAAGGCAGCCTATGAAATGAACATGTTGTGCTGCGGTGAAGTTACCCTGATTAAATAACACACAACAAACTCAAGGTAGCTTCAAAGCTAACTGCACAACCTTCATTTCTCTGCACACATCCAACTGGTCAATGATAACCCAATAACTATTATTGTCCTGCTTTCCATGTTACAAAACCATAAACAGGGGCAGCAGCCGTGTGAGTAATGGTTTTCTTTCCATGTTACCTCGATGGCTAGTGCTACGATCCAAATATGGATTAAGGACCTTGTTTATATATTGTCAGTTGAGCTGTGTGAAATGCGGTTCAGTTTTGTTTGATGTGAAAATAGATATTTTTTTGATAATTAAATGTCTGCTAGTATCTTGGGTTCAAAATTGTCTACAGGTTTTTGGTTTGTCAGAATTCATCCGCAATGTTTACATGGAATATTTAACATGGCATCTGTGGTGAAGTGGGGCACTTGGTAGGACTATTTACAAGCTTGACTTGAATTTTTTTTATGTGCAATAACTATCCTTCTCCTCTACCCCCATGTGTATTTAGTATTGAGAAAAGTAAAACTTAAAGTGTTATAGTGATCCTTTATTAGGCCCATCATTTCTCAAGAAATGTGATGATTATTGTTGGAACCTGTTTTTACCCTTTTGATGCCAAAGTAAATGTGAGCAGAGCTGCAAAGCCAAGTCAAGTAAAATGAGTTACTAACTGGTCTCACAGGAATGTTGGCCACCTGGTTTCTAATGTATCACTGGATTAAAGTCCAATCACATCTCATATTTCACTAATAGAGGTATATTTTTCGAGTAGGAGTTCGTTTTTTTCTCTCTTATTATTTAAATGTGTGAAATTGTGCCATGATGTGATTTTCCAAATGTTTCATAGCCTTGTGTTTGTCATTCAGGTGAGTGGGCGGATTGCAGACAAACATGACGGCCAACAAGAGTTCAAAGGCTGCATCTCGTGCAGGAGGGGGTAAAGCTCCCCGGGAAGTCCCCGACAGGTCAGTGACATCTGCGACAAAGGCGGTCCGGTTAATGTGCACTTACAGTAGCAACACATATGGTTTCAGAGTTTCCATCTGACTGGAGATATCTTCCTCTTGCTTTGGAAGAGAAATAATTTATCAGTTCATTCATTCATTTTTTTTACCACTTAACGACAAATGATTGTCAGTCATGATAAGAACTCCAAAGACTTTTCAAGTACAATCCTGTATCCTGGACGAGGGCCCCATCCAACTCTGAAGCTTGTGTTAGCATGTCGAGAGCTGACAATATCCTGCTGGGAGAGAAAAACAAACTGTGGGAATGATATGTGATATCTAGACTACTCTCTTAAAAGTTCATCATCCTGTGCATTTGACCAAGCTCAAAAACATCTTCTTAGGAACAAGCGGACTGGTGAGCAAAGACTTCATCTCATCTCACATACAGTAGTAACACATGATCATTGTGCTTAACAGCTGTGAAATGTAATCTGCGTCTCACACCACACTGTGACAATAATGGTGCTATTCTGGTGTATTCTAACAAATAGCAAGCAACTGGACTGTTTGACTGGCAGTGTTGCTTTTTTATTATTTCCTCATTTTCGTAGCTGATGAAGATGTTATTTTGTAATATAACAAACAAAAACACAAGGTAACCTGTGGCAGCCGGTTTCTGTAAGTGCCTGTAGTGTGAATTAGGTGAACTGGAAGCAAACCATACAAATGGCAGTGTTGCTATTATTATGTCAATAAGAGGCTTTCATTTGCTGGTAAAGGTGCAGTATCCCCAAGGTAAACTTGGTGGATGTAAACTTGCCGGCTGCATTCCTCTAACGCAGTGGTTATATTCTGTCATGCCCCCCCCCCCTAGGGGACAGAAATTTTTTCGCGCCCCCCCTAAATTGAAATACTGTTGAGAACCTGCTAATATTTATTAATTTATCCGTACAAAACCACTGTATGAGTTTCTGGCACGAACATTCTGCATACAATCACCTTATTATCAAATTAGATGTTAGATTATAAAATTAGCTGAGATAACTTCTGCAGCAACTTGAAACAAATTTGAGGTTCAGTTTATTAGCTCAATTTGTAACATTTAAACAAGACTACTCAGTCTGTGTGAATCTCAGGACAGAGAAACAAGAGCAAATGATTCACTGAGGTTTGCATTTCATTCAAAACATGTTTAAACTGTAAACATAGTAAAGGTGGTGTTTTTTTTATTATTATAGGCCAATATGCCTTCTGTGATGCGATAACCTATAATTCATTAATGTTATTATTACTTGCTTGATTTATTTTTAAATAGCATACAGAGACACTTGGAGACACATGTGGACGTTTATTTACTGCAAATTGCGGCCTTTCGCGCGGTTATGACCATACACAAGCACACATCGCGCTTGCTTGCCAAAAAATAAAACAAAAAAACCCCCCTTTTTAAAAAAAAAAAAAATCAAGGCCACTCGCGTCCCCCCCTGACAACTCACGGCGCCCCCCCAGGGGAGCACGCCCCACCATTTGAGAAGCACTGCTCTAACGTGACACTCAGCCTCAGCCTCTGTTGAATGTAATCAACACTGTAGTATAGCTTCATCAGCAGCTTGTTGTCCTGGTGGGTCTTAAAGATCACATCTAAAGCTCACGAGGCAAAGAAGCTTTGCAGCTTCACATTTTAACAGATGGCAAGAGATGAATCACGTTGGATAGAATGTATTCACCCCCAAACTATGAGAAGAATTACCGATCAGTTTCTAGGACCAATTACACCTACACTGAACTGTGTAGCCTCAAGAGGCACACACGGCAGCATGCAGAAACAACATGGTGGAAAAAAAGAATCCAAAGGAAAATGAAGGGTGTTCTGTGACATGTGACGTAATAATTGAAAATTTACCAAATGCAGGATCTTGCCTGCCAATGCTCTGATGTTGAACTTTTGAAAGAATGTTAAGAACACATGCACCTACAAAATGCTGACAAGGCTGTGTGTGTGTGAGAGAGAGTGAGAGAGAGAGAGAGCCCACCACTGATATGCAAATTCTCTTATCTACTGATATATAAGGAAATAAAACATCCCAAACTTTTGAATATAATGCATCACTCACACACATGACTCAATAGAATTGCTGATGTACGATTTGAATTTACTTATGTTGAACTCTTACAGTAGAAGTGCTGCTTGCGAGAGCGGTCCGCTCCCTTCGTCCTGGTCAGTAACGGGAAGTGGCTTGCGGTGAGCGTAGCCACTAGAAGCCTGAGTGAAAGCCAGAGACCAGGTTGTGACTGGCAATAAACTCTTTGTACAGCGCTGTACGTGTGGCCAGTTCAGCTGAGGCAGACTGAATTGGGCTTATTTTTACAAGCATGGTCCAAACCAGCAGACCACCTCCTACTCCCCTCCCACCCAAAAGCCCCCAAACCCTTAAATAGACAAACATTTCTGCACATATTTTCTTTTTGTGTCCAATCGAGAGATCATAATAATAATAATAATAATCATAATAATATTCCAAAATGTGTGGATTAGCTGTGGTTGAAATCTGCTGCTATGTAAACAGATCAAATGAAATGCAGTGTGTGAATTAAAGCAATCGCAGAAAGAAAGCATATGAACAAAGACACAAAAAATTAAATAAATAAGAAACCCAAAGGCCATCAAGTCAAGGGGCAATAATTGAAACTGTTGTGAATAACTCAATAAACTGTACTGTCACTGGCATTGTAATTACATTACTGCGTGTTTTGGTCTGGTCGCTACTAAAACATTCCCTTTGATATTTAGCCTCAGAGACACTGCTCCCGCTTTGGCTTCCTGCACTATTTGTGCTCCTTGGCAGAGGTTTAGTCAGGAGTGTTACCAGAAGGATTTTAATTTGCCAGACAAGTTCTAATTGCTTCCTGCTGAACCACTGCAACCTGTCATTTGTCGGAATACTGATGAATATCAGATTGGGCTCGAAATGTATTTTCTCCATTACATTATTTGGCCAGTTTGATTTATTGTTGAAAATATCAAAGGCTGATGCACATATCATCTTTGATCTTAGTTTGTCTCAAACTCTTTTCTAGTTAAAGTAAGGGTATATTAACATTCATAATCTGAAGGATTCTAAAGGAATAATCAGATCATAATGTTTTCATATACAATGTTTTGGTTTGGTTTGTTAAAAAACTTAAATGACTAACATAAAGTATTGTTTAACTAATAGCTGTAGGTAAAGTAACTCTAGAAATGTGCAGGTGTAATAGTTTACCTGAAGAGATAACATTGAATAAATTGTTTATAATTATAACACACTTACAACTATGATATAGTTGTATAGTTGTAATCAGATATTTATTAGTATTAAGCATTTTTCAACAGCTGTTACTCCTCTTGCTGGCACCCAGAAGTGGGTGCTGGTGTGTAAACATTGTGAACCATGATGACAACAAAGTAAAACACAGTATTTATAAAATGTGTCTTTATTGGAGAATGTATTATTTAAGTTAGTGATACAAAAGCTTCAATATTTCCTTTTATCTGCTTACCACTACTGGACATAATAGTGTGTTGTATACCGTTTATTAGATATTAGTATAATGCTTTTTTAAAGCGGACTTAAACAGTAAAAATGTATCCAAAATATGTTTTAATTCTGAAGAGGTCTTCTTGCAGGATGGTTATACAAACTCAAGATAACAAAAATAGTTTGTTGTGGCAGATTGTATCAGTTGAGCTCAGATGATGATGTTTGTTGGAACCAAGCCCCAACCTCAGCGATTTTTACCGGCATCCAATAAGGAAGTGACCACAACTGTAGTAACCAGGAAGTGCCACTGGGGGCTGGGAGCAGAAGACAGCCATCTCTCATTGACTCTAATGTTAAACATGCCGTTTTCACAGCATTATTAAACCTATTTACAGCCTGGGCCACGAAACCATTTTAGTCTGTATGTTTAGGTCATATCTCCATGACAACACTGAGAGGGCTGAATTTTTTTGGCCCACGCTAGTTTTTATTCTTTTGGAGGTTAAAATGTATTGGCATGATCTCTTGAGTGACAGCTCTCCGCCCGTTGTCCCTCACTTTGCCTTGGAGGTATTTATTTATTTATTATTCTTTCGGACAATTCCACACAATACACAATTTTCTCTTGCAAATATTCATACATCATACTTTGTGTTGTCCGAAGGGAGACGGAAGAAGCCAAAGGCTTATCAGGTCCCGCCCCCATTTTCATCAAATTCGGATTCAGATACACAGTTACTGTTACAGAAAATAAAAATAAAACAAAAAACACATTTTTTTTTTATATATAGCTCTATATATATATACATATATATATATATATATATATATATACATATACCCATAATTTTTTTTTAAGAATCTGCAGTCCAATACACAGTCAATTTTAATGTAATTGCTTAAGCTTTTAAGATCAGTTCAGTTTTTCTGTGACAATGCCAAGTGTATAAAGTGTGAAGTGGCCTTGTATTTGGCCTGTTCCATTTCTTAACTGGTAGTCAAAACACTTCTGCAAAAGTATTCAAAAACAAGTCTGACTGCTGGCCTGTATTATTCTTTACAATATTGATATGTAAGTGACATTGACATTGTGCTCAGGTTATTAGTCTGTAATTTTCAATAATTTTTTAAACATAATTTGCTTTGAAATTGCGCAAACTGCAACTCCCTGTGACAACTTCATCAAGTTCATTCCACAGCTTAATACCCTTTACAGAAATCGAAAAGGATTTAAGTGTGGTCCGTATATTTTTCTCAGTGAATTTATCTTTTCTTCTTAAATCATGCAAAACTTCTCTGTCTTCAAACATTACTTGTAAACTGTTAGGAAGGCTTTTTTTTGAAGCCTTGTAAATAATTTGTACTGTGTGGTAATTTACCACATCACGTAATTTGAGAATTCTACCTTCAATAAAAAAGTTATTAGTGTGTGCCCTGTAATTGGCTTGGTAAATAATTTGTACTGCTTTCTTTTGAAGAATCTCCAACGGGTGCAATGTACCTTTGTAAGTGTTTCCCCATATTTCAGCACAGTAATGCAGATGTGGGGAAACTAAACTCCAGTATAATACAAGTAAGGCCTTTTGATTGAAACAATGTTGTGCTTTCCAAAGTATTGAAATACTCCTGGCTATTTTGCCCCTGAGATGGCTAACTTGTGGTTTCCAGCTTAATTTATCGTCAATTATTACCCCTAGGACTTTGTGTTGCTTGACCCTTTGAATTTCAATCCCATTTACCTTGATTTTTACAGCGACATCTGATGCTCTCCTGCCAAACATCATGAATTTAGTTTTTTCTAAATTTAGTGATAACTTATTTCGGTTTAACCACTCATGTAACTTAGTCAATTCGATGTTTACGATCTCAACCATATTATTCAGATCTTTCCCCGAATAGAAGATGTTTGTGTCGTCAGCGAATAAAATTAACCTTAAGACTTTTGACACTTTACATATGTCATTTATATAAAGCAGGAATAATTTCGGCCCCAAGATTGACCCCTGAGGGACCCCACAAACAATATCTAAGCATGTCGATGTGAACTCCCCTAATTTCACAAATTGTTTCCTGTCATGTAAATAACTTCTGACCCAGTCATGTGCCAAACCTCGAATGCCATAATTCTCCAGTTTATTAAGAAGGATGTCATGATTAATAGTGTCGAATGCTTTTTTGAGGTCTAAGAAAATTCCTATAGAGTACAATTTGTGATCAATAGCATTACTAATCATTTCTACCGATTCAGCCAAGACCAGTGCGGTGGAATGATTCTTTCTAAAGCCGAATTGACTGTCATACAGAAGTTGATGTTTAGTAATGAATTCATCAAGTCTATTGCTGAATAACTTTTCCAGAATTTTAGAAAATTGTGTTAAAAGTGAGACTGGTCTCTAATTAGTAAATGAATGTTCATCACCATTCTTATGTAATGGTATAACCTTAGCTACTTTCATGTTAGAAGGAAAAATGCCTGTTTGAAAAGATAGGTTAAAAAGGTGTGTTAGGGGTTTAATAATAGTTTCTTGCACTGATTTGATTACTTTCATGTGAAACCCTAGCGCGTCTCTAGAGGTCTTTGTTTTCATTCCGAGCAATATCTCCCTTATCTCGTTGGCCTCGACTGGCTTCAAAAACAAGGAGTGTTGAAGAGACGCTTCGTTTTCACTAGACTCCCCTACACTCTTCCCACAGATCCCTTTTGCTAAATTAGGTCCAATATTAACAAAAAATTCATTTAGTTTATTTACCGCAGTGTTCATGCATTCAAACTTAACGTTATTTTCATGGAAATACTGAGGATAATTATGTATTCTGCTGTCATTTCTTAACACTGTATTTACTATGTCCCACAATTTTTTGGGTTGATTTGCATTTGTTTCTAACAACTTACCATAATATTTCTTTTTACAGTCTCTGAGAATGCTATTTAGCTTGTTACGATAGGTTTTATATTTTAACTCCGCCTTTGGTGTCCTTGCCTTTATGAATCTTTTGTACAATGTATTTTTCTTTTTGCAAGCATTTATCAAGGATTTAGTTAGCCACTGTTTATCATGTCTTTGCTTTAAGGCCCTTTTTTTAAGTGGACAATTTTTATCATACAGCCTTTGAAATATCTGCAGGAATAAATCGAAACTTGCATTAACATCCTTCCCCTTGTATACAGAGTCCCAATTTTGCGTCAATAAGTCATTTTTCAGTGCTTCTATCCTCTCATCAGTTTCCAACCTTACAAATATATCTTTGTTTGTTCTCTGCTGCAACTTTTGTTTCCAATCGTATATAGCAAATACAGGTAAATGGTCGCTTATGTCATTAATCAGGAGTCCACTTTCTATTTCATCCCCCATAACATTCGTAAATATGTTGTCTATTAACGTGGCACTATTTACTGTAATCCTGCTTGGCCTTGTAATTAAGGGCTGAATACCCATAACATGCAATGTATTTACAAATTCTTCAGTCAGTGAATTAGTAGTATTTAGTAAATCAATGTTTGTATCCCCACAGATAAATATCTTCTTTTGATTTGACTTAGAAAATAGTTCTCCCACGTATTCTATAAAGTCTTCCATTTTTGAATCGGGTGTTCTGTACACACAGCTGATAATTAAACATTTATCCTTCATTAGAATTTCAATAGTCACACATTCCAATAGGTTATCAATTGCAGTGCACATGCTATTTACGATTTCAAACCTTATATTTTCATCCACAAAAAGGGCCACTCCTCCCCCTCTCTTGTTCATTCTGTTGACACAAACCAGTTTATATCCCTTTAATTGGAAGTCCATGCCTTTGCCTTCATTAATCCATGTTTCTGATACGGCAATGATGTTAAACGGGTTGCTGAATTTCTGTAGATATTCCTTAATCTGTGAAAAATTTGTGTAGAGACTTCTGCTATTAAAATGAATGATGGACAATTTTCCATTTGAATGAAAGTGTCTTATGAATTGATCCTCAGTATGGTAATGACAGTCTTTTTTCCCGATATTGTAGAAATGATTGTCTGGGTCAATTATTTCATTTGGGTCCGAAAATGTGGGTTCCACATAATGATTAGCTAATAACTCCAGCCTTTCATGATCATTTATCCAATCAGTTGTGTTACTCATCCTCGCTGTTTGAGTCGTTCAGGTCCTCTTCCCTCCGGAATTGAACCAGATCTTCCTCGGTTCTGATTTGCACAATTTTAGCTTCTTCAGGTGTAGCTCCATTCATTTTGATGAAGATTCTTCCATCTCTCGTCCAGGTTTGTTGGACCTGTCCACCTTTTTTTAGTCCTCTTGCTTGGTAGGCCAGATAAGCGTTTTTCTTGGTAAGATTTTCACTCATTCCAATTAGTTCGCCTTAAAGCTTCCTGCCTTGACTGAGCAAATTTATCTTATGCTTTCTACTCACGAATTTCAGAATGACAGCACGCTTTTTGGCGAATTTTCCCTTTGGGAGAAGAAAACAGGAATCCACATTCTCCAGATCCAGACTAATGCCTTTGCTTCTCAGGAACATTTCAACCTGGTTTTCCACCGACACATTCCTTGTATCGCCCTCTTCATCTCCACTCACGGCAGTTGCATAGGACCTTGGTTTAATTACCATTCCAGTCAGTATTACATCTCTGTTTTTTGCTTGTTGATCCTGTTCATCAATTTTATCTCCAAGCTCTTTCAAGAGCTGATCTTTCTTCACATTGACGGCATGAAGTTCCTTCAATTCGATCATCAGTGGCTTCAGACCAGCAGCAATTTTCTCTTTGATTTTAACATCAAAACGCCCCATCCATTCTTCCATAATTCCAGCCAGCTCAGCCTTCCGCTGTGCTCGCTCCGTCTCCCTCTCACTTTTTATTTCTCTCTTCAACTCTGCCAACATTCCTTTCTTCAAGTCTGCCAACTGTTTTTTCATTTCTTCGGCAAAGCCTTTGTATACGTCAGCTATCTCCCTCCCCCTCACAAAATGGCGACGTGCACAAACCAGGATTATTGGATGCCGTGTGAATAACTGAGGTCAGCCCGGATGCTACATCCATATTATTTACTATCTATGGTTGGAACATACTATATGTAAGAATTAGAAATGATGATCTTGTCTGGAAAAATTGTTTCTCCACTGCCAAGGCATATTTTGTAATCATGAATCAGATTCATTTATTTTTTGCATTGCAAAAGCAAAGCTGTCCGTATTAATCAAACACGTGAAATGAATGATCTCATACTGAGTTAATATCAATCAATAAAACAATGGTGGGACCCTGCTTCATGAGGACTACAATATCAAATTCAGTTAATCCTTGGTATCCTAGCTGAGAAAGAGGTCATGTTCAGTGATCATTTCATATCAGTCTGAATATTCAAAGTATCCAAAGTATTATGTGTTTAAAGATCTATTTACTGGACTTCAAAATACTGCAAACCAGTTGAACAACTCTTCAGACATGAGCCAACTCTCAAATTCTCATATATCTTCCAGCGCAATAAGATAAGATGCATCCGTCATCCTTCACAGCTTGCAGGTTCCTAGGTGTTGTAAAAGTCTCCCCACCCTGGAGCAGAAGGAGGAATGAAACCAGGGAAGGGCAGAAAGGTGTGAGGCAAGATCTGTCCCAACCTGCATTGTTGGAGCACAGTCCGCAGCCCTCAGCTTCCTCCTCCCATAACGCTTGTTATTCTAGCCATGGCTGTGACATCAGATCTCCCAACGATTGACTTTCGCAAGACTTAGCCAACTTCCAAGTCAGAACAAGGTTCCCGAAAGACTAGGACTAGTAGGGTGTCAGGGATTCAAAGGGAAAGTTTTGTCTTTATGTGGAAATCATAAAGGTGGTGAGCAACGTGAGAAAGTGTGTGTGTGCGTGTGTGTGTGTGTGTGGTGAATGGTGGTATATTCAGCAGCGAGCTTTGGACAACTGTAGCGACTAGTATGACTTAGCTGCAGGGTTCAGAAAAGGCTGTGAGGACCAGGGTGGAGCAGTGAGACTTTTACAGGTAAGAACGCTGCGGTAAATCTTGCTGGCTTTTTGTGTGAGGTCCACAGTGATTCTCCTCAAGTTCATTTGATGATGTGGGAAAAATCCACAGAAGCACTTTAATGTAGTCTCTATTTCCTTTGGCCTTCATCTGAGGATCATGCTGCCAAAGACAGAATATTTCCCTGTTCTTGCTTATTCTGTCTTTGATCTTAGTAATGAATTTAGAATTTTCAGCTGAATTTTTTACAGTTTTATTCCATCTGTTCCACATCAACTTACTTTTCATGCTGCACAGTTTTTTTGTTGCCAGCTCCCATGATTTGCCCCTTTTGATTTATTATTGTATGTTAGGATAACATATGTTTTTTCTTATTTGAAAAAAAACTTTAATGTGAACAATTTTTTGCTTACACACCTTTCTCTGACTTTCTTTCAGGTGCCAGTCCACATCACCGTGTCCTTGTCTTTCTGCCAGTCCGGGGCAGAACCAGCAGCCGGTCCTCAGCGACGGTGAGGACTCTGGCAAACAGAGCCGATACGTCAGGACAGACGGCAGGTTCCTGGCACGTGCTGGCTGGAAAAGCAAGACCGCCACCCGGTGCAGTGCAGCGTCTCCCACAAGAGACATCCACTCCCAAGGCCGCCTCACCAAGTCCAAGAGCATCAGCTGCCTGGACAACAGGCTCTCCATCTATAAGCCTCCAACTCAAACCAAGTCTGTTCAGGAAGGTCAGGGCTTTCAGGTGCAGAAGGACAAACAAGGGGATCTCTCTCCGGGAGATGGACTTAATGGTCGGCCCCTGAGTTGGAGCACACTCTCACTTGGACCTTCCTCTAACCAAAGCCACCAGCGCACCCTCTCGCTCACCCGCTCAGTAGCAGGTGTTCCCCCCGCCACAATCCGCACAAAGATCTCAGAATGGGAGTGCAGGAGGGTGGCTTTGCCTAGAATGAGCTTGTGTCTAGACAAAAGAGGAGGAGAGCGTGTGGGGGGCAGTGAGGGCTGCCCCAGCCTCATCTCTTCTCCCTGCAGCGAGAAAACGTTTGACTTTAAAGGGGTTCGCAGGATGAGTACAGCTTTCTCCGAATGCTCCTACACAGAGACAGAGGAGGAGGAAGGACTTTCGGAAGGTCTGGGTCGCTTCAAGAAAAGGATAGGCAAGTCGGAGTCAGCGGGAACGTTTGTGCGCTCCCTGTCTACTCGGAAGGAGACGTCTGCGGTCCTCAACAGGATACAAAAGATAGAGCAAGCCCTGAAGGAGAACCCCGGACCATCCCCTCAACGTTACCTGAGTAACTGCTATGCCCCAGACAAGACAAGACAAAAGTCTTTTGTGATAGGTGACGGCTTGGACAGTACATGCGCCAGTAAGCGCAGCAGTATTTGCTCGATCACCACCGAACCGGATGCTGCGTTGGTTTCTGATAAGCTCTCTAAACTCAGACAAAGGTTTAGTGTGAGCTCAGTCAGGTCTGAGAGCCCTGAACCCCCCAGCCAGCAGACCTCTGTTGGCACACCAGTCAACCCCTTACCGAAACCAAAACGCACTTTTGAGTATGACGCCAAACGGGACCAGAAGGTTGTGTCGACGTCAGCCAATGGACTACCTCCGAACCGATCCTCTGAGTCCCCCCCGCCTCTGCCCTCGACCCCTGCACCCAGCGGGACACGGACAGTGAAAGATGAGGGGGGCACCCAAGTCAAGCTCCGGGACAGGTGAGACAATTAAGTGTCCCTAAGTCTCTGCTGCCTTCAACTGGGATGAAAATGCACAATACTATTTGAAGTCAGCTTAGGCATTGTGAGCTGTATCAATTTACTTCCTGCATTCTCAGACAATGAAACACTTGTGTCATTTCTCTTGACTCCCCCTCAGTGGGGAACAGTAAAAACTGTGTGTGCAGGAGAAGCTACTTCACAATGAAATGTACAACCTTTTTCTTCTTGTAGAGCTTGGGTGTTCGGGCGGATATTGACCTTATTGGCTGGATCATCAGGCATTGGCCAGTGACCTCTATTAAATACAATTTCATGTGAATGTCATTGTAAAATTCTGTCTTCCTTTATCAATTACATCCATTCAGTCATTGCAGGCTAGGCTGCTTCCGTTTTTTAGTGCCACAGAAATCTCTGGCCTCATGTTTCCTGACAGAAGCAGGATCCCAATGAGTTAAACAGATTTTGTATGAGGGAGACTGGCAAGTGGTATGGGCAGATGTCCTGAGCTGAGGTATCGGACTCTGTGTCAGGAGAGAAAGGTGAATGAGTGCATCCCTTTTGGGTGTTATGAAATTGTTAAGAGGCCTATGGAAAGTTCTTTATTTTGATTTTGAAACGTTTCTAGCAGATCCAATTGTCTTGTGAGAAATGTGATCTCAGGGTAAATGTTTGCTCTGTTGGTGTGGCAGTTTAATAAGTTACTGATCATTGTGTCTGGTTGTGGTTTTGGAGCAATCTGCTCTGGTTCTCGTAAGTTTTTTTCTTTTAAGATTCAAAGTGGACCTGTCAACCTTAAATCAGTTGGTATGTTTACCAAAAGAGCATTTAAGAACAATATTGTGTTTTACTACAGATATTTGTTCTTGTTCTCACTATAGCATTCTTACTTAAATCTAATTGAATAATATCATCACAGGTTTATCATGAGGTAAATATTAAGCATAAAGGTAGACCATAGAAAATAAATAATAACTGATTTATTGCACGGGCCATTTGTCTCTCCAGATATTCATCTTGGTCCATAAAAGCTTTGGCAATTTAAACACACTTCAAGTACGACACACTTTGCCTGTAACTGAAGATACTCCATGTTCTCCAAATATGTTGTTGCATAAACATTAGCTGAATCCTGGATACTTTATTTGGCTCTTTTTTTATTCTTAACTCAGGATCAGACTTCCTTGGTTTTTATGTGTGAGGGTGGGGCCTCTCCAGATTGTCCCTCTGTAAAATGGGGATAAAATCCTTAAACGTTCATCCCTTGGACTCTGTGTTTAACATTCCTGTGGCTCCGGCAATTTCAGACCAGAGCTTAAAGTCCACAAGCTGTCGATGGCGCGACATGAACCTGCCGTAGATCGCTGCACTAATGGAGCAAAGTTCCTCTGTAGTGCCTCTAAATGCATGTTTACTTGAGACTATCCTAGCGATTAGATTGCACGTTGATCATGGTGTTTCTGTTTATTCTGTATTTTATAGTCAGTTGCTCCTGATGTAAGTTTATAAGGCATAAGGCAAAGCTTTGGACCTCTGTTTATAACTACCTGTTAAGCATTTTTTATGTTCTGGATGGCAAGTGGAGAAGAAGAAAAATCATCCGTCTGGACTATTTTTAAACCCATCTGGACTTCGTCTGTTTACTGTTATCTGTCTACCTTCTTAGAGGTAGACACTGGCTCTTACTCACCTTTCCCCCCTTGTAATTTTGTTCATGCAAAATCTTTCTAACTGTCTCGCTCTGTTTTGACTCTGATTTGTTTCTTTTACAGAGGGTCTTGTGAGACGGAGGATGCTGCAAGCCAGCCATCTTCACATCCGTCCTCGCCTAAAGAGAATGGCACTCTAACCATAGACACACAGAGTCGACCCATTTCCAAAAGCACTTTAGAGGAGAATGCCTATGAGGACATAGTAGGTAAGCACTCACTGGTGCACTGGCTTTGATCCCTCCCTGACTTCTGTGTGACCTTAGTCACTCTTGGATACAGCTGAAATGATAAGTCATCAAGTGTTTTCAGCTGCCTGAATGTGAATGTCTGTTGGTTTTCTTAGTCTTATATGATTTTGAACATCCTTATGATATGACTTCTAGTTGAAAAACATAAGACATTTAAGTGTGTCAACTTGGGCTCACGGAACTTTGTAGATGGAGACGTTTCACAATGTTCTAATAGTTTAAAGACCAAACTGAAAATTGATTGATCGAGAAAAAAATCAGCTGATTAGATGATGAAAATAATTGTTAGATGTAGTTAAATTTGAATTCTGTATTCATTTGAGATGTTATTGGCAACAGAGTGACAGTAATCTCACTGTTCCAGCCAAAACATTAAAGTCAATCTTAGGTGAAACTCTGCAGTACTCTTAGTTTTGTGTTTATGACCATGTACTTACATCTTTCTGGACATATAATGAAAAGATAACTATAAATTGAAAATATCGACACAAAGACAAAATTAAAGGTGATATTCTCTTCTATCAGAAGATCTTCAAAAACAGAAAACTTACCTAACCCTAACCCTAACCCTTCCATTAAGACTAATTACATACATTGTATGCTTATTGTGAATGCAACAGTGGCCTAAGATACCAGTAGTCAGATGTTTTGTACGGCCACTGCTGCTGCTAGAGAAAAGTGATAGCCCCAAACAGCATGGCCTAATGTAATACGATTGTGAGTTTAGCTCCACCTCTTACATCTGCCTCATGTAGAGGGCTGGGGTAAAGTCAAAGTTTCAGCGTGGGAACAATCAATGAACACTCAGTCTGAGCATGAGATTAATGGATAACATGTGGTTGTATGTTACTGTAAAGATCATCTGGTTTTATATACATTTCACACTGCTATCGATCACTCTACCGACATGTAGTAACAGAGGATGAGCACTGAAAAACACTTTTGTACGCAAAGATATTGTAATCAGTAAAAGTTACAGTTGTAACAGCACTAGTACTAAACGTACAGTAAAGAAAGATGTTAATTGTTTGGCTACTTAATTGTGATTGTTGATCAGTATTATCTTTTAGCTGTGTCTCATTGTATACAGAGTCAGCTCAAATATTCTCTGAGATAATGTGTGTATGAAATCCTGGAAGGGTTGAAGAGCCAAATTCCTTTCCACTAGCAAATGACCCCAGGCCTTCTGCCCAGTGCAATTTGCCAGTTCCCCCCAGTGCATAGTTAATGTGGTTGAAATGTGTGTCAGTGTGTGTGTGAGTATAGTCTCATGATGAAGCTTGGATTTCAGATGCAGTAAAACGTTTTTGCACTCTGAAATATTTTTTTTTTTGTGTTAAATGATCGGTGATGACCAAATAAGGGCTTATGCAAGCATACCATTACTTCACAGTACATCTTCAGGTAGCCATGTTGTTCTCAAATCAGTGACTGGTGTCATGCTCAATGGCATTTTTTTAAGCGGAGGACATGCAGCAGTTTCAGAGAGAGCGTCAGAGCATGACTGATTTTCATGTGAATCCCAACAAAGCCTCCATTGTTCATCCAGCACTGAGAGGGTAGACTTTTAGCCATTAGGAGACGCGCTTTCCCCGATCCCTGTTTGTGCCTGTCTGACAAAGACATTGTCTCTGAGTACGTTTTGAAATCGCGCCAGCCTTTTCCAGCTATTTCAAACAAAGCTTCCTAATGGAGGAGAACAGGGGTTTCCACGACTACTCCGCAGTGGTTTACAGGTCACATGATCCATGTGAGAAGCAGCCACAGCAGTAAATGAGCCTTGTTTTGGCCCCGCTGAGCACCCTATTATAACAAGGATCTCATGCAGGGAACCAGAAGTCCCCACACGTTTCAAGCACTTTGCAAGAACACCTTGGCGTCCTCAGCAGTCCTGGTAGGACATTCACTCGCACCATTTCGATTTCTTGGCACCTGTTCTTCATGCCAAATGTTAACCCAATGAGTGCAAGAATCTAATCTGCAGTGTTTCTGCTATTGCATGATAGATTGTGAAATTAGTGGCCTGACTTAAGTGCTCTGGACGAGTGCGCTTGATAAATGCAGTGTCAATGAGTGATATGTTTACAGGCAGATGAGTCACTCCGTGTGCTCTAGTGACACTATGATTCAGATGTCTGCATAAGCTTTGCGTTTCCTTCACTGACGTAGTTCTGCTCAAGTGATGTCTGCTATTTACCCTTGTGAATAAACCTGGGAGACTGTCTGGTAGTGAGTGATTCACATTCTAATACAGTTGCACTCAGACAGTATCATGCACAGTTGGATCTTGTGATTTTGTAATTCTTTGGCTCAAAACATGCCCAAAATACTGTGCCCTCTCCAGTGTGGTCACAAGCCGACTATCTGAATGGCTTGCGGTGCTGCCAAATGTTTCTGCAGAACTGTAACCGATTTTTTTTCGACGATGGAGCTGTGCCACTGTACTTTAGCCTGTCCACTTTATGGGGTAAGCTGATATACCGACATTGTTGGTATAAGTTTGTTCTGTGCCTCACCCTGCCCAGAAAGTCCATTGTGTACACTGAAATGTACAATCACAGTGTGCAGCCGAGGTGTGTCCACTCCCTTCATAATACTGTGTGTCTGGGGCATGTTTGAGAGAGATCTGGATGCTTGTAATCAGAGGAGTAGATTAGTACCCTCCAGTACATCAGCAGCTATACATATCATTTTCCCAGCAGGCTCTCATTACACTATTGCTTAAGTTTAATGGAGTTGCAGCACAACGTGGGGCCCTCTTATTGGGCTCCTTGGCTTTAATGATGAACAGAAAATCCACTCCAGTACACTAATTTACTGTGTGACACAACATAAAGCTGTAAAGATCCCTGTCAGTTGTCTGCATGTCTTTACCTAAAACAGGTTCAATAATTAACCTTAAGAAATAGATAACTGGACAAAGCTGAATAAACAGAGGTTAATCTTTTTAATACACAGACTCATTGTGTGAGATGCTTGAGTTCATCGGGTTTCCACTAATATACCCAGGAAGAAGGAACACAGCTACCGAGTGGATTTTTCTTATTTGTCTTTCTACTGACAGATAACACTGCTTTTCTTTCTTTTGAAAGTTTCCCTCATGCATCTCGACGCCATCTGGCTCTGCTTTTTTTCCTCACTGTGGTTTCTTCACTTTCTCACAACCTTTTTCAGACCCTGCCAAAAAGCTATTCTCAGAGCACATGTCTGAATAGACATGGACTGTGGTGTTACACAAGCTTTCTCTTTATTGAAGTTGGCCTTCTGCCAGGTGACATCAGTGAGAGCTGTGCGCTGCTCTATATTGTTGTTTTTCTTTCCTTTCCTGCTATCAGTTTTTGACTGAGGTACATCCATGCAGCAAAGTCTATGCTCAACTGAGACCCTAGTCCTAATTGATATCCCTTATTTGCAATTCCAAAAATATATTTAAGCGTATGTCATGGGGTAGAACATAAAATACACATTCTGTATATTTTAGAAATACTGTATATCCTAAAATGTGTATTGCTAATGTTATTCCTATCATATATTGGTTCATTAAAGATGCTATTTTAACATTGTTATTGCCAGACTAAAGGAACTTCCTCTTCAGCTCTCACTGCAGACAGTTGGCATGCCTGGACAGTGACTCACCACAAGTGCTGTGTCCAGAAGTTTCAGCTGGGCCACTGGGTCCTGTGGGGCCCAGTGCCAACAGTAACTGTTTTGTAAAAAGGGAGTTCACTTGAGCCAGCTGGGAGTGACCTTTGACTTACCTTTCATGACTCATCTCTTTTCAGACCAAGCAAAGGGAGGCCCTCTTGTGCCCCTGACAACCTTTACTGACTGCTGTATTAACCCCTTTTGGACCCCACAGCCTTGTCTACCTTTTGTTCAAAAACATCCTCTGTCTATGGGCAGTTGCTAGTTCTACTGCGTACACCATATTTTGAACACATTAAGTTGAACACTTAATTCGTCCCTACAGAGAAGGAGAACCCATATGAGGATGTCGACCTGAAGCGGAAGAGTCTGGGTCGAAAGTCGCGTCTTTTGGAGGGCAGATCTTGGACTACAATGGACAGAAAGCTGAACTCTCCACCTCAGGTTAGTCCTTACCCTGGTGGGATCAACAACAGTGCTGTCTTTCCCAAGAGTTAACTTAACACATGTTTTTCCCATCATGGTACTGTGAATCCTCTCACTAAATGTCAGTTCTGAATCCTGGACAAGATCTGCTAAAGAATCTCACACCTCATTTGTGACTCTACAGGAAACAGTTTGATTTGTTTACTCCTGGAAATTCTCCACTGAAAGGCCCATCTGCAAATTTGGCTTCCTTGCTTATATACAGAAAACTTGTCTCCCTAAAGATGAGGGGGAAACCCCCCGTGGTTACTGGTGGTAACAGCAAGTGTGGTTTTATACTCTTGCTCCTCCTTGGGCGACTGCTTTGTCAGGAATACAACAAAAGAGTGACTGTTGATATGTTTACAGTGCAGCCAAACATACATGTTTAAAAAAACACAGTGAAGTCTGTTACTTTGCCGAATACGGTAGTTGTGCAGCTCAGTGTAGCTGTTCCTTGTTGTTTCATTGCTCTCTGCAATATTTAAAACATTTCAGATGTCAGAAAAAGGCTTCTTGTGTAGATAGATACATTGTGTTTCTTGTGATTGCTTCACAATAATATAAATTGCCAATGCCTGGTGAACCCTTTTAAAGCCCCCCCCCCCACACACTAACAATGTAAACCACTATAAATGAAGAGAAAATTATTCTTTTGATTTAATGTAAATATTAAGACTTAGAGAAAATTCTGTGTTCTCTCTCTCTCTCTCTAGTTGCCGTCCAAACCCAGTAGCCAGTCCCTACGCGTCATGAGTTCCAGTGACAGGAAAAGCCACCGGTTGTCACAGTTGTCCAAACGCTACAGCCAGGATGAAATGCTGCTTCTCCCCCAGCTGGGTGTATCGAGCTCGTCTTGCGGCCTGCTGGACAATAGCCTCTGTAGCACCAGTGATACCCTGGCTTCACACAGACACTGGAGGATCCCCAAGGTACACGCCACTACATCCTACACAAACACCTGCACTACGTCTTCGCAGAGCCCGGACTGTGTTCTCTGTCCTATCCTGCTTTCGAAAACTGGCTCAGGTTTCTGGTTACACCAAGTCCAAAAACTTGGTCTAAAAACTGTTTAAAAAAAAAACACAGCACCTCAATGTGCATAATTACTGCTTTGGTTTTTGGCTCTTGTGGTGCTCTGGAGAAAAGGTTAAGAACTTGACTTGTTATGTGTTATCAGTTCTATTTTTCAGCAAACCTTAAAGCACACTACGTTATTACTGTTGGCCAGTATCAAGCAAGCCCTTCGGCTATACTTAGGATCAAATGAAACGATACTTCAGATTTCCCCAACAGAGAGTTTCCTCTTTCCTCTGTTTACAGCTGGTCCAGAGGATCAACTCCATTTACTGCACTAAACGTGGGAAGAAGAGGCTGAAGAAGCTGTCAGTGTCCAATGTTGAGACCGCATCTCTCAGAGGTAAGGGCTCACCTTATTCCCTTGGGCCAGATGAGGGAGTCAATATTTGTGTCTCAGCCGCCCGGCCCTACACAGTGCTCTCACTGTGTCTGCCTCTCCTGACTAAAACTAAAACGTGTGTTTGTGAAACTGCCCTCTGACCTGTGGAAAAACCTTCTTGTCTGTCTCACGTCTTGCCCCCAGATGACAACAGTGAGAGTGAGAGTGACTCTGACGACAGGTTCAAAGGTGAGTGACCACAGCATGCATTCACAGGGTTAGGTGCTAGATTTCTAGTCAGCTTTGACAGCTTCTTTTGTTTTTCTTGGTGCTTGTGCAACAAGATTTGTATTCAGCAAGTGACCCTGTGCGACCGGACAGACCACAGAAGTGTAATTTAAACATTTGCCATATGCACGGATTATCAGAAGACAATAGGACATTCATCACATGTCTACATTCAACTACAGGAATTAATACTAAACTTTCTAAAAATCCTTGACGTTTGCTGACCCAGTGAGCCTAAGATTTACTTACTGAACTGTAAAGTGTTATTCAGACAGTGAATTGGATGTATTGATGTTTTGGCCTCCTTCCCCAGCTCACACCCAGAGGTTGTTGAAACTGCAGTCCATCCTTCGACTGGCCCCCAGCTACCGCACACTGGAGCTGCAGCTCATTGAGTGGCAGGAGAGAGAACTCTTTGAGTATTTTGTGGTTGTTTCTATGAAAAAGAAATCCAGCAAGAACTCCTATTCCCCGGAGGTCACCTACCAGTTCCCCAAGGTAAAAAGCACGCCGGTGATAATGGAATCGTTGCCCTGAAATGCATCAAGTATCAGCAAGTGTTTTACATCAGAAATGAAACAAAAATACTACACAGATACGCCCCTGCTGACTGTTGTCCAAAACCACACGATAGGTTAGAGCCCTGTAAATATTGTTGAAAAAACACATTTATCAGTTTAAAAAATCTCTGGCTGGGCCCTAAAGCTAAATATGGTCTGTTAGTAGTTTAAAGGAAGAAATAAATTGTTTAAAATTTAAATAATTAAAAGGAAATAAATAAATAAATGCACATGGATAACAGAACACCGCACCTAATAGATGTCAGCAGCCCAGAGAGCAGCATTGAAAACTTTCTTGGCATAGTTAATGACGGTTAATTATTGGATAATTGGAGATGATGATGATGATGATGGAGTTGAACTGTTGGTTTTCAGTTTTCACAGGCATAGGTTATCCAGTGTTGCATGTTCAGACAGTCAGGGAGGTGTTAATGGTAAAGCCACGGATAAAGTGGGCCAGTGTCATCTCGTCAATAATGCGTTTCAACAATAGGTGATGTACTGCAGGTACAGGGTTTCCCACCGTGAGCTTTTCATTATGTATGACTACAGCAGTGAGCATGTTTAAAATGATGATGATGATGACAATATTGTACATAGAATAGTGAGCCATAACAATTTCTTGTGTAAAGTTTGAATAAAAGGTTTCTTTATGCTTTTTACACTGGATTGTGCATTGTTGTTGACCATTTAAAAACTACAGTCGATTCAAATGCATACCGCAGAGCCCAGGGAAAGTACCCAGGATCCAATTCCGTGGCAGGGATTTGTTTGTAGTAATTCAAAGATACATTAATAAGCTATTTAAGATATGATTCAACAGATGAGTCCACTAAGAGAAGAACATCTGTTTGGGGGAGAAATAGTAGTGTGGTTAGTGTGGTCATTTATTGGACCTCTCCTCTTCCTCTCACAGCTAGAGAGGCCTACCAAAACCATGAGGGAGGCAGAGCAGAGACTCAAAGCCATTCCTCAGTTCTGTTTCCCAGATGCAAAAGACTGGAGTCCAGTGTCTGAGTACACCAGGTATGGCTGCTATTCTTCCTAATGCAGTGCTAATTTCATTCAGGGGTAGTTGTGAGAGAATAGTCAAAGTCAAGTCACTCATTTGCATCTTTCTCAACTAAAAGAACATTGAAATAAATCTCAAGCTGAAATCAATGTAAAGCCTGACAATTTCATTATGGTCATTTTCTTTCCGACTTTGGAAAGCGCCACCAATAGGCAGAATAATACTGCGTAGACTAACCTTCAAGAGTTTGCTTTAACCTTCAACTTTGAGTATCAACTCGTGCTTAATGTGTACATGAAGTTTTGTTAAGTGAGTATTCATTTGATATAATGGTAAACCGAAATTGCTGCTACATATTTGGAAACAATGTCATCATTGATGCTTAACAATCTTTCATAAACCTCTTCCATTGTTGCCTCCATCCATGCAGGATTAAATTTTGTATCTGTTTACTACAGCTGCTACACAGTCACATACATGTAATGCTGGGCAAGTCCCTTTATTCTGTGCTATTTGTCTACATGTTGTCAACACGCGTATGCATCTTCATGTTGATTCTCATGTGTATACTTTTTTTTTTGGCCAAAGTGAGACCTTCTCCTTCATGCTGACTGGAGAGGACGGCAGCAGGAGGTTTGGATACTGCAGACGCCTGCTGGTAAGCCACCACTCTACCAAGCCCTCATCCTCTGCTCACTGTTCACACCCTGCTGAGCCCTGTTTGTTGTGACAGACCCGTTTTATGTGAACAGGTGATAATTTTTTTTTCCTGTGGGACCGTTGATGTGTTGCGTGACTGTCCACTTTGACAGCAGGAAAGACGAGATAGAAAGCAAAAATGTATTAATAAATAGATAGAGAAAAATACATAGTATATTTTTAAAGAAATAAAAAAAGGGTTTGTTGTTCATGTTTGCCCAGGAAATACCTATGGCTGGCAGTGGTTACATCTGGAACAACATCTAACAAACACTCAAACTAAGAACAGTGACTCCAATTAATTCTTATAATCACATGTGTGAAAGAAATACAGTTGCTGCTTCATAGTAAACAGCGTTGATACCTAAAACATCCAGTCGTGGATGTAAAATACATTTAAAATACATTTAATTATTAATGTAAAAGGATTGCCTACTTATATTTAAGAGAGTTTCTCAAAGCAGAGACAAAGAGGAACCATGCAAAGTCCTGACTTTGTCATTGTGCACTGCCTCCTCGTAATGAGGCCATCAAGCGCTTTGAAGTTTTTCTGTTGTGCTTTTCCCGTCCAGCCTGCGGCCACAGAGAATGGCTGTGTGGGATTCTGTGAATGTGGTGGTAATGTTGTTTGCCTTTTGGCAATTCTGAGTGTGTTTACAGTACTACAGTGTGTATGTTCTCAGAGGCTTTTCTGGGCCTGTCTTTTTTTCTCATTTGTGCTACAGCTCACACACGTCTTGTGACTTCTTTGACCGGACAAAGATTATTTTTTTTTTAACTCGATACGTCCCGTGGATCAGTCTTGATAGGAGCAGGTTTTTAATGAAGGTGAAGGAAGAGATGAGCTGCTCTCCTCCAGTAACTTTGTTTCCTCGCTGCCGTCTGAGCAGCCGTTGGCAGCAACCGAGCATTCCTGAGGACTTGAATCAAGCTCCACATAGTTGATTTAATCATCCATTTGGAAAAAGTGGAGGAGAAACAAGAGGAGAAAATTGTATACCTAATATGGACAAGTGGATTGGCTTTTCCTTGAGCGCTTGTGTTCATTTGTGTCCGTGTGTTTGAGAGTCTGTGTCTGGAAGCACAATGTGGTCTGTGAGTGTACAGAGATCGGTAGATATGACCAGTAGGAGCAGATAAACCACCTGTGTTTAGGAAGTTGCTATCTTCCTGAAAGACTTTCACCTCAGATCACAGCCTAGATTTAAAGACTCAGCTACAGTATTTTAACAGACTTGCTACATATTATATGCAGTGACGTGCGGTCAGGGTAGGCAAGGTAGGCAGTGCCTACCCTGGCGCCGTGTGCAAAAAAATAAAAATAAAATAAAATATTTTTTTTATTTAATAAACTTCTATTTGTATTATTACTGTTAATTATTTCGATCTTTACATGTAATCCGCGATTACTTTAAAAAAGTGTAGACGTTTTGATTAGAAAGGTGGCAGTTGGTAAGTTACGCCAAAAAAATATTGTGCTTTTGCTGTTTCCCATTCATTGTGTACGGCAAAGAATCAGTGCTTTTGCGCCTATTCATTGTGGACGGCAAGAAAAAAAAGTTTTCGCGCATGCGCACTTGATTCTGTATTATTTAACATGTACGCAAATAAGCGGAATTCTTTGTGCTTTTTTTACGTAAATGGTATGCCACATAAGCCTTTACGTTACATATCATTCATGGACCAATTAAAATCGAGATATTACTAGACATTTACGCAGCTTAGGCCAACGTCATTACGTTGGCTATGCTCATTCACGTCGCGTTACACCCGCGGATTTTTAAGTCAACATTGCAGCTGCCGTGCCCGCAGATATTTCAGACTGGAGGAATTTTAACAAAATGGATTATAATTTAAAAAGGAACAGAACGAATAGCAAGAGAAAGGCCTGCGCCAGCCTTGGACGGTGTACAGCAGCAACAGGGACAAACAATGTTCGAGCATTTCAAACGGACAGGTAGCCTACATGAACGGAAGGATGCTAGCTAGCTGTGCTGTCAGTCAGACTGTCACTGGATTACTATCGTCTTGCTTATTTCTACAGCCAGGGAGTCAGATTGGTGAGTCAGAAACTTTTTTGGGGTTTATTTAACAATAAAGTTGGATGAATTGATACCGAGTGCAATCCATTCTGCATTTTATATTCAATTGAGCAGTTGTGTTTTCATTGTTACTGACGGACAAACCTAAGTTCTGCAATGTGGATAAATGGTTACATTCTGATGCTGGACAGGTCCATGGGGCATATGCTACTGGTACTTTATCTATTAAGATAAAGTTTATGGAGTGGAGTTGCCATCAGTTATACTGTAGTCCTACATAATGATGAATGCTGTCTTTTATTTTTAAGTTGAATAGAAGTAGTACCGGTAGTTTGAATCGGCGAAGGTTTGACTTGTTGCCTTACGTTTTTTCGGCCCTCGGTGTGAGGGACGGGTCCGTTAAGTCGATGGATGCGATGTTTAATCATTTAGACCAAACTACAGCTACGGGCAAACCTGAAGTCACCGTCGTGACATTTCATATACGTCCCGTGTGTGTGTGTGTGTGTGTGTGTGTGTGTGTGTGTGTGTGTGTGTGTGTGTGTGTGTGTGTGTGTGTGTGTGTGTGAGTGAGAGAGAAAGGGAGGAACTTATTTGAAATCGGCCGTGCGTGCCTGTTTGTTGTTTATTGTTTTTGATTTAACAATATATAGGTTTAGAGAAATCTGGCTTTCAGAACTCAGTGCCTACCCACTCACTGACCTCACCGCACGTCACTGATTATATGATAATGGTTGTAATAGCATAGTCAAATCCTTTATATATTTGTTTTTGAATAAACTCAACTCCCTTCAGGTTCACAGGAGTATTATTCAGATGGTGAAAAAAGGGATGTGTAACGACTTTTGTGACTCTGGTGGAGTTCTGTAAAGCCTGAAAAAGTATACTTAATTTTGACATCAGGGTTATCTCGGCCTGGTCCTACAGACTCAAAAGTAATATCCAAAGGCCTTTGCTACAAACTGAGGTTGTGGTGTTTGAGGGGCTTGACCCATGTTCGAAACTTAACTTCCTGACACCTCTGCTTCTGCTGCTTTGACTTTTTACCATTTTTTCTCTCTTTCTCCCATAAGTCCATTGTTATATCACTGGACTACTCCTTTAAATGTCTTTGTAGACCGTTTGCAGAACTTCTTTGAATGTGCCCCTTCATCAAGCTCATTAACAACAATGTCCAATGTGTCTCTGTGTCTCTCTCCCACAGCCGACCGGGAAAGGACCTCGCCTTCCAGAGGTGTACTGTGTCATAAGCAGACTGGGCTGTTTCGACTTGTTCTCCACGGTGAGTTCAGCCTATCCCACCGTTCACACGCAAACACAATATGTATTGGTATCAGGCGAGCTAGCTGTGTGTGGTGTTTAGCTGAAGTAAATTACTTTCAGAAGACCTTCTGCTGTAAACCTTATCTCAATCTCTCTCTCTTACTATATCCCACTATAAGGGTTTCTTTTTATTTTGTCTAAGTGGTGCTAACACAGAGCAGATCAATCACTCGGTTCGATTATTTCAGCCTTTTCTGGTCACTTATTAACTCAGCAGACTTCTGAAACAGAGTGGCTCCTACTGTATGTGACATGAACATGAAAATATCATGGTTAAATGCAGAAAAAAGTGTGCAAATATACGCTTTGTTCATTGTTTAAGAAATTATTTAATAATGGAGGCTTTTTATAGCCTTTTGGGAGTGCAACTGAGCTGTAATTAAAGGTTAAAGGTTGTGGAAAAATCTGAAACCTGAAAGGAAAAACCTGTAATCTATATTCAGCAGTGGAGTCAAAGCAGATTAACTGCCTTAGGGATTTTATTCTAGCACTTTATTTGTGAAAGAGGTGTTTACTAGAACCATTGTTCAATTAGTTTTACATCATGCGATATTTAAGGACCTTCACTAGATAAAAAAAAAGTGCTAGAAAAATGCCTCATGCTTCACCGTTTGAGGACAGCACAGCACCAAACCTGAGATGAAAAGAAAGGGAATCTATTTTACAAGTGCATTCCTGATTACTGGGAAAGGGAGGTGGTGTGTGTATGTGTGTGTGTGTGTGTGTATGTGTGTGTGTGTGTGAGAGAGACAGACAGACAGACAGACAGACAGACAGACAGACAGACAGACAGACAGACAGACAGACAGACAGACAGACAGACAGACAGACAGACAGATATAGACAGATAGATGAGAGGACGAGACAGGTGATTTATGACCTTGAAAACAACCGATTCTCCAATCAACTTTCCAGAGAAGGGGGCAGCTAAGAGGAGAACAGTCAGACGAGAGCACAGGGTAGAATTTTCCAATCACAGAGGCATGGAAAGAAATTGATTTGCTTCTTTTTTTTCTCGAAAAAAAATGAAAATGAATACAAACTTCCAGACATTTAGCCAGTAGCCAAAAACATGAGAAAATGTTTCCATTAATTGTGGCCACGGGCAATAACCTTGATGACTGTGCACATTTTGTTTCATTCAAAATAGATTTAAAAAAAAGAAAAGAAAACCTAGCCTCCTTTCCTAACAACAGATACATTTCCAGACTTGATCTTTGAAACTGTTTGAGATGTGTAAATGAAAGCGTGCTCTGTTGTTCCTGTGCTCAGATCCTGGATGAGGTGGAGCGGCGGCGAGGCGTCTCTGCAGCCCTGGTTTACCCCTTCATGAGGAGTCTGATGGAGTCGCCCTTCCCTGCACCAGGGAAGATTATCAAAGTCAAGACCTTTCTGCCCGGTGCAGGAAATGAGGTCGGAGCTGCTGACTAAGCACTTAACCCATCTGTTTTATTTATTTTAATGACTTCAATTTTACAGTTTTGTTTCAGAAAGTCTTACACAAAGTCTAAAATGTTACTTTTTTCTGTGGTCACTCAGGTCATTGAGCTGAGGCGACCCACAGACTCCAGACTGGAGCATGTGGACTTTGACAGTCTGTTCGGTTGCCTCGGTGTACGGCAGGTGATACGAGTCTTTGCCTCACTGCTGCTGGAGCGGAGAGTCATCTTTGTGGCTGATAAACTCAGGTGAGTCTCCCACCATTAGGGTAATAATAGTCCCTCTGCAGGAAGACCAGATCATCATTTATGTGAGAGGAAGCTGTTAAATGTGCTCCTTTGTCACTTTCTTGTCCCAGTGGGTCGTTCTCCTCTTGCACTGTGAGATATTTGGTCTTTGACTTTTGCCTTGTTGGAGGCCTTTGCACATATTTTAGAGGAAGATTGCCAAAACAAATATTCGGTTTTATCAACAGATATTTATCAACATGGCCTACATTTTTGTCATAGTGTAAGATAAAGAAATAATGTAATGTCTTGACCAAGGGAGCCCCCTGGGAACTGAGAGTTCATTTAGATTTCTTGAGTATACACACTACTCCTCCTCATCCAATGTGAGCTGTAATAGGCATCAGCCCCTGTGTCCTTTAATAAAGAGTTTAAAAAAAGGCAGGATGGATATCAGAGATGGGATGATGAAAAGTATGGCAAACTTTATCACAGATGTATTTCAGTGTTCAATATATACAAAGCCTCTTTTGTTTTTAATTAGGACACAGCTGTATGGTTCTACTGTTCCTTAAGTTGTTACAGTGTAAACTCAGTTTTTACAGTAACTTATATCGCTCAACATAATAATTCATAACCCTTCGTCTAATCTCTACGTACATTTCTTCAGTTGTTTTAAGTTGTAATACAAAAGAGAAAAGCTGGAAAGTTAGTTACTAGTATCCCATGTGACTACACATATTGTGTTCAAAAAGATGGTCCAAGGACATATTTAGGTCTGTTAGTTGTGCCGCAAAGGCTTAAAATATATAACCTTTGTTCTACCTGATCTGACACACTGTTGTGGCCCTCCGGAACTGAAATAAAATTAAAAATTATGATGATGGCAGAATAACCTCTAGTCTTTAAACACAAAGAACCGTAATAGTAGCATTATGCTGCTATTAGATTTTTTTTGTTTTGACAATTACCAGGATCGGGCAACTGGCCACTCATTTAACCAGTCAGTCAGTCAGTCAGTCAGTCAGTCAGTCAGTCTGTTAGCTGCCAGTTAAAGTGGGTCACACCAGAGAAGAATGGGGTGGGGGCTGATAAGATGCAAAGAAGAGCCTCCAAGGACTCAGTGTCCCAGTGTGTCCACCAGTCACTGAAAAGAGAAGGTTTTTAGAGCATTGGAGGCTAGGGTGGAGTGGGAGGAGATTTGAGTGGAGAAGTAATCTCTTCATGTATCAAAGCCCTGGTTTAAACAAACATCAGTGGGGGCAGTGACTGTGAGGAGTAGGAATGCACTTCCTGTGTGCGCGACTCTGCCCTCTGTGATCCACGGCTCGACTGTCACCGTTTAACTTACGATGCCACGTTCACTCCCTACGTATGAGCTACGGCACTCTCTGTGTCCCTAGAGGAAATCGTCTAAGCTGCTCATTATCAGAAGTGATAACATCAAGGGAGTCAATGGGCGGGAGTCACCAGGCAACACACGGTACAATATTATCATGACGAATTGCCCAAGAACAGTGACTGGATACGCAGGCAATTCTGAGATTGAAATCTTTTACGGCAATCATTTATGATGCAAGGAAATGCAATGTCTTTGTACCTTAAGCGATAGATATACAGTACATCTAGAGGGGTGAAATAAGATACATGGGAACATGGTAGGGGAGAACGGGTTAAGTAGGGACACTTTTTACTCTAGTGAGAATTGCTCATCACCTAAACATCTTTCAATAGTCATCCCTACATTAAATTGAAGCTTAAAGAGCAACTTGCAGGTTAAAAAAAAACGAGATTGATTCATAACCTACTCTGGACATACCCATTCAAAAAGAGTATGAAGGATTTTATATGTTTTTCAAAACACAAATATGTAAATTCTGAGAGAAAAGTGGCGTTTTTGAGCTACGCTGCTAAAAAGTTCACAGCATTCGAATACGTCACGGGAGGGACTCGTGAGAACCTGACCGAACCTAACAGCTTCAACCTAATGCACAGTAGTAGGTAGTAGTGAATTGAACTGTTGTCATTTAGTGTGTTCCTTTTTGTTCTGTAGTTTTACATTGCATTTTTAAAATAATGGAGAAGCATTGTGTACTCCAGCCTTTGAGGAAAAGTAGTCCACGGTGTCTGTAACAGTACATAAGGCGCGCTAGCTAGCTGTAGTCACCGGGTGTGTTTAGACGTGAAGAGACGGGACTACATCGCTGCCGCAGCCGCCTCCCTCACGAAACACACGGTGATCATTTTAGACAGGACAGGAGGCTTATTATGCGACACGGTGAAGTTGAGGAGGGGATACCCATACAACACCTGACCTGCGTGGTTTAATAAACAGCTGAGCTGCTTCACAATCTCTGTCCCGAGCCGCAGCTGGACTGACGGTCACGGACACACGGTGGGACACAGACCTAGGATCTAGCTAGGGCCGACCGGACACGGAGCCGTCAGAAATTCATCCCACAGAAACTATGATCTGTAAGTCTTGTTTGCTAATGTTTTTAAACTTCCAAAGTTAGTCGGCATACTAATTTCAATGGTGATAGAAGCAACGTGTGGTTATAATGTATTGCTGGCAGCATAACCACTAGCTAACAAGTCATAATCCATAGTCATAATCAATTTACTGTATGCTGTATTTACTTTAATTTGATCCTCAATGCTTTTATTCCTATTGTAGAAAAAATCTGATAAATCACATACCGCCCGCTCTCTCTCCCGTGCGGTAACGTTAGAGCAGCAGCATGTGGAGTTACAATTAGTCCGAGACTATAGTTTCATAACATGTATCAATAGGCTACTCCTGTCAGTGTTAGATAACCTACACAACACTAGTTCACTTACTGCTGAAACAATAGCAACCATTTACAACGTGATCACAGTGTAGGCGTGTGGTAGTCTGGCTGCGACGTGGACACAGCATATCCTTAGCTAACGCTCGTAAGTCACTGTCAGCCTGTAAACATGCCATCACTCCCGTCCATATTTCTGTTATTATTTAGTTTTATTTTCTGATCCTTGACTTGTCCTGGTCTCTTAGACATATATGGATCACAATTGTAAGTGTGTGTCCCGTCATATCCACATGAATATATTTTTACAAGTGTCCAAAATATCACTAAAACGCATTCATTTCTATTGTTCGAATGGACCGCAGTCCCTCCCGTGACGTCACGGCCTTGTACCTTTTTTTTAGATGCGGATGAACAATTCTCGCACAAAAATAGCTCCAGAGGCCACTGTGATGTATATTTTTAAATATTTTTTTTTAAGTCGAGTAGTTGAATTTTTTTCCTATATGCTGTTTAACTGGGGTCTCTAACCTGCACGTTGCTCTTTAAGGTGTTGGCTTGAAATGTGTACCCCTCACTTTTTCTATCTTATTGAAATAAAGAAGAAATTAATCATCAAAGACACCCTTACACATTGTGACAACCAACCCCATCAAGGGGTCGGTTGTCAAACACTATGGGGTTGTTTGTCACAATGTTATCTTAATGGGAATAATCTTAAAAAGAAGGCAAGAAAGTAGAACTAAATTTGAAAGTTTAATTGCATTGTCAAGTTGACAAATAGGCCTATATAACTTACTGTAGCCTTGGCAGCTGGTCTAGTTTGGGATGCACTGGGTTGTTTTGATTTTGTTGCCCTTTTTTCTTTTGCATGCTAGCTGCCTTTTCCTGCTCTATTCTTTCCTTCTTTGGGGAGTTAGTGAGGATACAGCTTGACAATTTATTTCGTTATTGGGTTCCTTTTCTGGCTGCAGCCTTGAGATAACATGTGACAACCAACCCCCCAAAAAATGTGACGACCAACCCCAACTTGAATTTCTTGCTAGCATCAAGGCCAACAACCATCTGACAACTAATTAGCTTGCTAACCACAATCTAAACTATAGTTTACCCTTCACACTTTGTATGGGTAAGAAGTGTTTTGTTATAAACCCATTGTGTAAAAGCCTAGAAGAAAAATACTGAGGAGCTAAATATTTTCAATTTGACATGAAAAACACAAACAGTCGTCTCACCTCAAATTCAGCAGTCTAACTCCAAGGAAGACTATTTAGGTGACCTCTGATCCCAATTCTGGATATTTACATACCAAAATTTCACAGACAGCGCCTTCTGGTTCGGAGATATAACGATTGTGACAACCAACCCGTGTGACATATTACCCCGTTCTCCCCTAAACATTATACTAGCTGAACATCAGCATGTAAGCATTTTCATTGTGAGCAACCATTCAAAGCAAAACACCAGTAAGAATACAGTATATGCTGGAAAGGAAAGGATACATAGACTAAAATGTCAAACTATAAATTATGTGGCAGAAATAACTATCTAAAAAGAAAATTACAAACAGAGTTGCATACCCTTTTGTCTTATTTATGCAGTCGTGCTTACTGTGGGATCTGCTCAGACCATCTGTGTGTGTGTGTGTGTGTGTGTGTGTGTGTGTGTGTGTGTGTGTGTGTGGGTGTGTGGATATACATGTGCAAGTATCCATGCATACATGCAGGGCTCCTGTGTTTTGGTTTCTTTTCAAAACACTGACAGGGCCTCACTGCAGCATTAATGGCTGCTATGATAAAAGGGCTGCTCCCTCTGGGGCTCTGGTACATAATCCATTCCCAAAATACCTCGCCAGCAGAACATGATGTATGTTTCTCCCCCTTGAAGTGTATATCCAATGGAGGCAGGAAGTGAGATGAAAAGCCATGTTTGGCAATAGTTTTCTGTGAGGTCTTCTATCGCTCGGTCCTTTGCAGTTTTACGTTCACTTCACTCTGGTAATATTACACAGAAACTTTTGGATTTTTTATTTTCTCCAAAAAGGTTTTTGCCTCTAAAGTCTGCACAGGCAAATTATTATTAGTGATCATTCACCATCCCATGCCTGTAATAACAAGTGGGATTGCCTAATTAGATAAATTCATAATCAGCTATGTCATTCTGTAATTACTTAACTCAATTGACCTGCAGGTGCTGAATGAGTTTTGTCAGTGCTGCAGACTTATGTAAACAGCCCTCAGGCTAGGGTTGGGGACGGCTACCAAATTGTGTGTTCATGTCTGGATTGATCTCTCGGCATGGCAGTGAAAGTGTTACTTCATATTAGATTTAAATGTATTTTCCAGCTATGACTCCATCGCTACGATGATTGAATTTCACCATCTTCCCTGCGCTATTTGAATCAGAATTGCCACCCTCAAACGGAGAGTCAAAACATGCAATGATATTTAATTGCAGATATGTATTGATGCTGGAGATAGATGTCTCACATGTCAATTGAGGTGGTAAAGAGTAAGACATAAAACAAAAGATGACCAGTATATGTTCAAGAGAAGGAGACAGGGGACAGAGTGAAAAGAGATTAGGCTGTAGAAATAAACTTAACAATGGCTTCTTAAAGCTTTTCCTATTTCCATGGTGAATAAATCAAACTCACTTTTGTGTGATGCAGGCAGATTGGGTTTCTGCGTAGACACTCTCTGGTTTCCCCTTAATGTTGTATGTTTGTCCTCATCTGTGCTAGTAGTAATCATTGAACTGGTACTCAAACTACAAGTAGTATAGTATATACCTGTACTGTATAATAAGTCTGTGGTGACTTTTTTAATTTATTTGATTATCCAGTGGTCTGAACATGAGTTTGCAGGTATGTAGAATACACCAACATGTTTTGCAGCTGCAGCATAATGATCAATAGTGACTTTCATCATTAGACAGGTAGAATTAGTGCCACTGCTGCTGGCATTTCTCGTAATTAACGTGTATGGTAGCAAACTCATTTAATTTATCCTCAAGCGACGTCTGCAACACGTTCCGCAGAGCTGGCACGATGCCAAAACCGCTTTTAACAACTTAACTGGTTTCCCATGTGGTATTTAACTCTGAGGTAGAGTAAGAATCCACACACTGTCTGTGAACATGTGAAATATTTCTGTTTTTCAGAGTCACAAAAAGTCATGGTCATTACCAGACCCTCGCCAGCTGACTTTCACATCAGCGTTGTTCTGCTGACTGTCTGCGCCCACATGGAGACGACCGCATACACATGTATGACGCTCATATACGCAGACACCTGCGCACATTCATCTGCTCTCTAGACAGCGTTGATGAAACCCAGACGTTATCATGGCTTAAATAATAGCATGTATAGAGTTTCCTACCAGAAACCATTTCTCATTGTAAAATGGCTTCTGCTGTTACCTTATGTGGAGCCGAAGAGCCTAGACCAAGAGCCAGTGGCTCTTGAAGACAGGAAGTAAGGGAAAACCATTTTGGGACTTAGGGAGCAGAGAAGGATAAAAATACACCATGTGCAGTTTGTCATGAGGAATCCTGTAGGTCTATATGTTCTCTGCTGCCTCTTGATATGATTTCTACGTGTTATTTTGAGCTTGGCACAAGTTTTAACATTGAAGAATGATATTGCAGGGGTTTGCAGAACAGCTGTTGTCAGACAACCTATCTGTCCTCTTGTCTTTGGAATCCATTTGCCATGCCAAGGACCAGAAGAACCCAGTGCTGCAGTGCTTGAGTGTGTCCCCTCCCTCTCTACGTCTCTTGGACACTGAAATGTTTCCCTCCTCCTCTGGGCTTGACAGACTAAGCCTCTGGATCCCATGTTTCCTGGAGCATCTGCCAGTTCAGCCTCTCACACACTGAATCAGGCCTGGCAGACCTACCAGGACTAATAAGTCAGGATTAGCTCCTAAACCTCAACACATAACTGCTCTGCACAGACCTCACCTCTGCACCAACTGGGTTCTTCTCTCTTTTCCCGAGAGTGGAGTCACACATTTTATATGACTTTTCAAGTGGGAAATTAGATTAAAATGAATCTTTAAATATTAGTTCATGCTTGGGTGGTGTAATTGTGAGAAGTATAATTTTTAGGATTATCATTTAAAATACATTTATTTTCAATTAAAAAATATATTTAGCTAGTTGCTTTGGGTTTCACAAAGTACGAGTAAAAATCACCTGTTATCTTTCAGATGTTACTGTAGCCTGGAAGATAAGTACAAATGTCACAAGCAAGACAGGGGATTAATCATGCCCTTTTTGTATGAGGGAAATGAAATAACATGAGTCTGAAGCCTGAAGCTAGCCTCTGTGAGGCTGAACATAGACCCAGCAGTGATTTTAGCTACATGCTAACATTAGCATAATCAACATAATTTGTAATCCCAAAAACATTGCAACCTCAATACCTTTGCACAAAAACCCCAAAATAATAAAGCATCATCACATTGAGAAAAAACAAAATAGCTTTTTTTTTTAAATGTCTTCAAATGTGTTATTATAATCTTTCATTCTATTACTCACATTTTTAGTTGACACAGACGCCAGCGAGCATTTTCTTCTTATTTTTATGACCCATGTGTGGTCTGAGGAGCTGAAATGTTTGTCTGGATCTAAGGGGGAATGTCCCTCTCGCTTTCCAGAGTTGAGTGGCAACCTCTGGTAGTGCAGAGTGTTTTCACTGCAAGTTTATCCTCTCCCCAGAGTGTAGGGTTGGGGAGTGAGTGTAATTGATCCTCTCAGTATCAGTGGTGTGTAGGGCCGCATGTAGCCTGTGGCCAAGGTTTTTCTGAGATCTGTGCCCCATCACTCCCTGTTGGAACTCGTCAAACCCGGGAGAAGGGATCTGTTTGGAATTATCAAGCCCTCTTCAGGCAAATAGAAATCAGACGGGGCCAAAGCAACGCTGCAAGTGCTTCATGAACTGGAAAAGGCCTGAAAAGACTGAACACTGTGGTTATTTTAGCCTTTTGGGTTTTTTTTTCTGGTGTAATTCTATTTTACCCCTTTCTAGAAAACACATTATATTCTTGGCAAGTTAACTCATGGGAAGTTAAGATGAAAAGGCATGTGGCAAACACGTAGCCTCAAATGAATGTAGTTGGAAAAGTTAGTCATTTATCTCAGGACATCGATTAGGGAGCTGATCTGTGTTCTAGCTGCCTGTTGCTCCTAAATGAATTTAAAGTTTCTCCAAATTAAATCTGTTACTCAATGACTGAGGTCACACAAAAGGGAGTAACTTCAGTTTACTCTGATGTTCCGTCTGTGTTGATGACAGCGACCATGGGAAACCTCCCTCATTAAAAGTGTATATATCTCAAGTGGGGGCGCGTTTGCATACCGTGTTTGATCCCTGGACTTGTTCTTGATCCATACTGATTTAGTGCTGCACTGTGTGTTATTGTGTGTGTGATTGGACCCACAGTTTATTTTCACTCTCTTTGTGTACATGGACTGGACAGTATGTAGAGGACAGAGGGGAGGGGGGTCAGCCACAGTCAACAAGCGACGGATCGTGAGAAAGACGGCCGCTATTTGTGATCTCCATTTTATACCACAGCTGTCAGAGCTAAACCCAATTGGTGTCTTTTTGGTATTGTGTCAACAAGCCTCCAGCTTAACTACTGCAATATGTCAGAGTCACGCCACCCCTAAAGACAAAGTACAGTAATGTCACAGTCTATTGCGCTCAATCATCCTCATTGCGGCGTTTGTAGAACTTGGCGTTAAACTGTGAGAGGGAGAGGTGTAAGGTGCAATATAGATGACGAGCTGCAGAAGGAACAAAGTGTCAGAGCATTCAGCTTTGACACTTTACAATGCTGTACAATGCTGTGCTGTTAATGTCTTCTATACAAGTGACAGTTTCAAGGAAAACGGGATCTAGTAGTCATTTTAATAGGGAAATAATTTGTGCTCTTATAGTTCAGTATGTATCCCAGTTAATGATTATGATTTTTTTTTCTACTGTGGCATTTTTAGGAGAGTGTTGTTACCACATGATGAACCACGACTCCCATGGCAGTCTGGGGGAAAAAACAACATGTGTCTGTTATCTAGTGAAACATCTGCCCTGTTTTGACCGGTGTGCAGTTTAATCTGGTGTGGCCTCTAAAGGGCGTTGTTGTGTGAAGGGGATTGATGGTGTGTGCATTTTTGTTTTCCCCCTCATCAGCACCCTCTCCAGCTGCATGCATGCAGTGGTGGCGCTGCTCTACCCCTTCTCCTGGCAACACACCTTCATCCCCGTGCTGCCAGGCTCCATGTTGGATATTGTTTGCTGTCCCACTCCCTTCCTGGTGGGGCTGCTGTCCAGCTCCATGCCAAAGCTCAAGGACTTGCCTGTGGAAGAGGTGAGTGAGTGTACACCATCTCTGCCTTTTCCCTCTGACTGTGTCAACCTCTGAGCGCAAGTTACTTTTCCACACTTCTGAATTTATTCATTTTCCATGCGCTGTCTTCAATCTGTCTGATTGAAGCCTCTTTCCTGGAATAGTAAAATATTAGTGTCCTGGCTGATAAATGACAAAAATACATATTCAGAGTAATTCCATTATAAATTGGCCAACTGTTGATTTGTCTGTCTGCCTTGAGTCTTATTATATTAGGGAATCGGCCAGGTGACTTTCAACCAAAGGAAAAAAACAAAAACAGAGGGCACATTTTAAAGAAGGTTAATTTTAGACCAGGACAACTTAAAGGTGTAATAAAGTATTTTGGAGAACCTTGGGTCAGCTTCTGAAAATGTGAATACATTGCCATAACCCTTTTTCACCAGACTCTGAGTATGAAGGGTTAAAAGAAAAACCTCCATAGAATATTTTCATAGGACGTGTGTGTAAGCATTCACACAGATTCAGAGCAAAACAGCCTACAGTCGGAATAGTGTCTGCACCTGCTGGGGATATCTGTCCTCCTTCTCATTTTGTCTCATCATATCTATTTTGGCCCAAAAAAGCTCAGTGAAGCATTGTCCTAAATTATCATAAAGTTATTATATTTGTTTGCAAATGTTTTAATTGTTATAATGTTGTCTGATCCTATCACTGTCTACATCAACATAATGTAAATACCCCTCAGACTAAGAAGTGATTTATGTGAAAAGACAGTTAACACTGACCTGTTAATAAGCTGTCAGGAACATCTGCTGTCTTTTAACATCAATATTCCTGTTGCTGATTGACTCATGAAAAGAGTCGTCTTCAAGAAATGTGTTTTTTATCTGAATGTTGTGTGCCGTAGCTTCTACGAGGGTACTGGTTTTTCATTTGACAGATTGTGTTTTACAGAGAGTGATTGCATGATTGCTTTGCAGGTGGAATACACAGTTCTACTAAAGACCAAACAATTATTCTTGAAGAATGACACTGTCTTCTTTTCAGGCTTTAATGGTTGACCTGGGAACTGACCGATTCATCCGACAGGTTGGTCAATGGACTTATTTACCACTGTGCCAACAAGTGACAGTTGCATTGATTATAGCAATTTCCCTTCATTTCCTAATAATAATAATAATAATGATAAGTCTGAATGCGGCTGGGCACCTTCTATGTTTTTCTTATAATGGATAAAATGTCAGAAAATACAAATAAAATACTTTGTTATAAGGGAAATTGTAATGGGGCCTAAAGCAGAAAGTACAATTATGTATCCTGGTGAAATATGATGTTTTTAATTTAAAATGTGTCTTTATGGAGAAAACTGTTTCAGTAAAGTATGTTATACAGCAGCACATTCCATCTTAAGTCTTCTTGCTAAATTTAGCTAGCAAAAATTAGCCAAGTTACTGGTCATACCAGACGGAGTGCTGATGCAGATCGACCTGAATGTATTGAGTTTAGTGATTGCACAATTTATTTCTTATGAATTAATCATTTATAGGAGGAAGATTGTGTGTTTTCATCTTTCAAAAGTGATTTGGCCTGGCTTTAAACGGGGTTGTAAAACATGGGGTTCTCTGCTCTAAGTCTGAGCCTTTGAAACTTCTTCTCCAAACATGGTTGTTTATCTCTGGTGACTGCAGTGGTTTCTGTTGTTTATAGATGGACGACGAGGCCTCTCTGTTGCCGCGGAAACTTCAGGCCGCTCTTGAGCAAGCACTGGAGCAGAGGAATGACATCATCAATCAGGACTCTGACAGTGAGTCGGACGAAGGTGAATAAGTGACAAATGATCTCCCCCTACCACGACAGATGTTTGCCTTGTTAATAAGAGCAACAGTTGCTGTAGCAGAGCATGTTCAGTCCTGGTCTCTGTGAAGCTCACTGGAGATGACGTCCTCTGGAGAGTCATGACAGTGAGTCACAAAGACTCACCTCGGAGGTGAGGTAATGTATGGTGCCTTTGATGGTGGATGGTGAAAGGTCAAGTTGAGTGGGCTGGTTACGCTTGCTGTTCATGTGTTCCAAATCAGTTCCTGGTGTTAAGACAACTCTGACTCAACTACAAGTTGTAGAATTATGAGAAAAACAACATAAGAGGGTACAGTTGTGCATTGCATGTCAAGGTATGTAAGTATCTCCAACATGGTCTATCGGTTAGGATTCCTGGTGTATTTTTTGGCACACTGCATTTGACATGCATGGGACATCCTAAAAGGTTTTCTGGCGTGCTAAGTAGTATGGAAGTGTGGGTATTGAAAGGCAGTGTTTGCGTGACACCTGCTGCATGTCATAACCCAAGCAAAACACTTATGCAACCTCCAGTCTGTTAGATTAAACAGATGTTAAAGCTTGACTTTACTTAGTCTCACTACACACACCAATTTCCTGTTGTGAAAGTATGTTGTATATTGAATTGAAATATTAAAACAGTGTGCCAGGCCTGCCATCCAGATGTGACACATAACATTCACTCTGCAAAACAAACAACTAATATGACAGGAAACAGTCATCCAAAAAAGCTAGGGAATGCAGAAAGTCATTAAATTGTCCTTTGCTGGCTCTTGGGTAGGCCCCACAGTCAATGCTGTGGTTGTGCCCTTCTCAAGGATTAAAAAAATAAGTTTTCAGATATAATAGCTCTGGTCTAGTGACAACACCACTGTAAGAGCAATAGAAGTAATAAAGAGGCAACCACATCATTACTATTTCTTATTTTGTGGTCAGTTTGATTCAGGCTTAGTTTGCCCAAGCATCATGGAATATGTCCCAGGAATCTCTGCACAAGCTATAGTGGGTACATTCTATTGCTTACGTGGCTGTGAGTGTTGAGCCAAACCATGTATTCTGATTTAATCTGACTCTGGCTACCATAAGAACTATATGAGTATATTTATTGGAAAATGTCAACATGTCATGCTGTCATGACATGTTTGTTTTTTGTTGTTCCGTTAGGAATAAAGATGTAAGTGATGGTGGGAATTTTCATTAATATTGCTTCATAATTCATCCAAGTCTTCTGAAATATTCTTCCACCTGAGTTGACCTCTAACCTTGAAATGACTTCCTTCACAGGAATAACTGTGATAAATCCATTCTCATGTTTGTCCTCCAGAGTATAACTCCTTGAACAGCCTGGTGTCAGAGGCCTTTATCCGCTTCTTCCTGGAGACCATGGGCCACTACTCCCTGTTTATCACTCAGAATGAGCGCGGAGAGCGTGTCTTCCAGAGAGAGGCCTTCCGCAAGTCCGTGGCTTCCAAAAGCATCCGTCGGTTCCTGGGCGTCTTCATGGAGTCTCAGATGTTTGCAGGCTTCATTCAGGATCGGGAGCTGAGGAAGACCCGGGCTAAAGGTAGACTTGTCCTTCCCTCCTGACAATGTGTTGTGTCCATGGAATGTCCGACTAAATAGATTACCGACTGACTGTGCAGGAGAAGGCACTGCAGTAACACTGATCCCTAGTGGCTGAAAGTCATCATCAGCATGTTTTCTCAACACATCACTCTTAATCCTTGGCAGACAACAGTTATTGTAACATCCTAGAAATGAGTTGTTCTTTATTTTATTTTATTTATTATCTTGTACGGTCTGCTGTGGACAGGTCTGTTTGAGCAGAGGGTGGATCAGTATCTGGAGGAGTTGCCAGACACCGAGCAGAGCGGAGTCAACAAGTTCCTGAAAGGCCTTGGTGAGTTCTGCCTCAGATTACAGCAGTTTAAAGTTGCCTGGAGTTGGAAGCAGTTTTTTAAAAATCAGCCTGCATGACAGCCTCAAAGGGGAAATTTCAAATATTTCAAACACTCTCACTCTGCAAGATTAAATCTAACATACAAGTCTTTGTTGCTACTGTTATCTTCTTGCCAGAGTGAGCTAGAAACCTACTTTCCCAGCTTTGAAGCACTGTTGCCTATTTCCCTCTGTCCAGATTTGAATTTAAACACATTCCTAACATGATAGAAATCATCAAGGTAGTCCTGATTGGTCTGTCAATAAGGTCAAATATGTGTTTTTGCTTTTTGTTACTTCACGTGCATCTTTGAGCTTGACTGTGCAAGAATGATTCTATGAGGGGAAACCACACACTTAAGCAGATATTCAGATTCTGGGCTTAATCCCCCCACATGCTAGCCTGGAAATCCAGACCTGCCCCTGGCAAATTAAATTTGCTGCGCCTGTTGGTCTGGGCACGATCCATTGAAGCTCATTAAATATGTCAGAAAATTCTGGGCTACGCCTTTCTTTATAGGTCCATGTGCTCTGCATGCGCTGTGGAAGCCATGATAGTAAACAACAGAGATGGCTGCGGATATGTTGTTTGAGTTTAAACGGCTTTGGCCTTGACACTTAACGATTTGGAAGACGGCTATCAAATCTTTCATTAGCAAGTAAGAGGAATGTTCTGTTTTGCCGACCGACCACGGGAAAAGTTTAATTTACCAGTTAACCCAACTGTTGGCTAAACGAACGGGGCTTAATACGTCACCTTTTTCATTGCTTTGATTGGTCGTAGTGCTATTCAATTGCGTGCAGTGGTTTTTGAAATGCACGCGTAGGTGCCGCCTCTTGAGTTGGGAAGGTCTATTGATTGTGGTCAGACCATATATCGTCCTAGATATGGGTCTGGATTTCCAGGCTACCCACATGCTGCATTATAACCTGAATGAAATGAAACCTCTTTTAAATTTTTTTTCGTTTTGCTGTTTTTCAGGAAGTAAAATGAAGTTTCTCCACAAAAAAAGCTGAGGGGGAAATCATCCGGTCATACCACAAACTGAAGACCTGACGTCTCAAGTCTCCGCATCTTCACCACGATTCTCTCTCCTTTTTTAAAAAATGTAAACATGTACATATTATCTCACTGTAAGCTGGCCGCAATACTCTTCAGTGTGTGTTTATAGTACCTTATGAGATAGTGATAACAGGACGGTACACAGCGAGTGAGCCGCAGAGTAACCACTGATGTCCACGTGTGCTTGAAGGGAGTGTTATCAGAATGAATGAGTGTATGTGACTTGATATGGGCATAGATGTACAGTTCATATGTTCCCCCCCCCCTCTTTTTTCATTATTTCACGACCCGTGTTGTCCTCTGTTTCAGGAGTGTAAAAACCTATTCCAGAAATTGTACATGCATCACGACAATGAAGAAAACAAATTGTAATCTTCATGGAGTCTTTTGCAATCTTTTATTAAAAAAACTGTAGTTAAGATGGTTCAAATGCCTGAGTGTACAGTATTTACAATTTACTAATGATTAAATATTAAATATTTTTGTTGTTAAAGGTCAGTCTATGATTTTGACTCATCTGCCATTATACATCATTCTCTCACACCTAGACATTCCTGTCAAGTGAACCATAAAAAAGGAAACAGACATATGCAATTCACAAATTTGCCAGACGATATATAGAAAATGTCCTTTTTACATGTGGCATCCCAATGACAGCTTTCCCCTGAGCTGTACGTTAGGAGACACTAGTGCGAGCCCAGAAGGCACAGTCAGTCTAGCACCAGCTACCACATGCTGCTGGTAACCTTATTACGTCTGTGCACATCACTCTGGTGGCTGTCACTGCCATGCTGTTATTAGCTCTTCCAACTGAGAGGCTCACTGTTCATCCCAGCCGCCATATTACGTTTCCTCAGCTCATGTCCTTTATGGCAATTAAGGGGGACGTTTTAATATGAAGTTCCCTGTTCGGGATCAAAATGAACACCTCCTTTACATCCCCTTTCGTAACTTACAGGGAAGCAAAGTTTATTAGAAATAGTCATGTCACACTTTAAAGGGCTGCGGTTTGATTATACATATTTTATTTTACTCCACTGCTCTTATGTGATGGCTGTTGCTTATGTTTTAAATACAGAAGTTATAAGCCATGCTCCACAGCAGCACAGCACATTTTGGAGTGGCGCCTGACCACATACTGTACAGTTTTAAATGACTTATTTCAGGTAAATGCATCATTCACTTACCACCATTTATCTAAATGAGTACTACTGTTACTTGAGTATGTTTTTGCTACTACTGCTTACATATATGCCATACATGGTGGCATTGACTCAGGAAAATAATTTCCCCACCAGACAAACTCACATTTTACTGTTTTAAACATCCTGTGATTTGATGTCACTATAAAACAATAGACCTTTTGTTTTTTATTGTGTTTGTTTTAAGGAAGTATTCAAAATTGATATTATTTAAGTGACAATCACTCATGAATACTTTGATAAGTGTCAGGTGTAAAGTATTAATTTACAATTACACCCATTTAAGTAAAACATTCTGTTGCAGTAATATATAAAGTATAATATAGTGTATACGCTATACAAAGAGTAAATTTGAAAGAATAGACACTGTTCTTTAAATTAATAAACCAACACTGATAGGGATCATTGTGCATAGCTTACTTTTGACGATTTAAGGATTGATAATAGGCCCTACTTGTGCAGGTTACATTTCTAATGCAAGTTTTCTACTTAACGATGAATGAAAGATGTTTAATACTTCCATCACGTGGTAGCAGTGACCATAGAGCGTAGAGTCATTATTTTGAACCTTTATCCTACTTCAGCTTTGAGAAACGTCATAAGTATTGCAAGAGAACCAAAATAAAGTCTCACGATTAACTGCGAGACTTGGTATCCAAATTTTTGGCCGGTGTAAAGAGCGACATCCGATGGGGGGACCGACACTCGGAGATGCACGGGTCAAGGTAAAAACAAAGAATCAGAAAAAGAACACTCTTCGGAAACACACACGCTGCACCACATCTGACATGATTGACAGGCAGACAGAAGTTTGAGTAGCTCGGCAGTCAGTCTCGTTTCCACTGGTCTGAAAACAGCACTCTGACATCCTCACACACGCTCATGTTTACCTGACAAGATGCCTTGAGCTGCGCACTTAACGAGCGAAATTAAGATAGCCTACACAGACTCAGTTTCGAGACGCTATGTGCACAAAACTGTCCGTGTGCTGACTTTGTGTTGTGCGGGCTGTCCTGGTGTTTTTGTGTTGTGGATTGCACCACGGTGCCATGATAGGGGCGTATAATCTCATGCGCACTTTCTAAAAAATAATATCAGTCTCAACGATGCGCTGGAGGTGAGGCTGCTAATGCAGAGGCAGGCTGTGGATGCGGGGGCAGGAGCGGTGCAGTTTGACTGACTGTTGTCATCAGGCGAAGACACGCGTTAATAAAGTGCTGTCACACTGACACGTTCATGAACAGATGGAACAGGTAGTCAGACGTGTAACATGCCAAAAGGAAAACCACTGGAAATTCCAAATTCCCACAGCTTTGTACAGTGAGTAATCACACACAACAACTCTAAACATATGTGTTCTATGCATACCTAATGGTAGTTTATCTGTGACTTCAATGTGTTATTAAAATATGCATTTATTGTTTGACAGTGGTACTTCTAGTGTGTTCTAAATAGCAAGCCACAGAGCTCACCTTTTTTCTTTTATTTTTACGTTTGACACAACCTGTGATTTTATGTGATGTATTGTAATATTTAACTCTCGGCTGCATCAGCGAGAATTATGGAAATAAGTTTGTCCAATTTCCCCCCCGTGCAACACCCTCCACTCAAGAAATGTAGTGTAGTGGAATGTAAAATAAAAAAAAGAAGCCTGTACATGTTAATGAATGTACTGTGTATATTCTATAAATTCCATCTCACTCTAAATAGTGTTCTTGCCCTTTTTTGTGATGATTAGATCTACCTTAATTGGATTTTATTTTTAATTTTTTGTCATAAAATGTCAAACTTAAAGGTGCTCCGAGGAACTTTCAGCTTTTGTTCATTCTAGTGCCCCCTTTGGACAAAAGGGGTAGTGTTTTTACTATGCCAGCTATAGTTCCAGGGTGAGGGACCCACGACAAAGGTATTAAGAAAAACTATATAAAAATAGCATTGTTTGCACTGATGGTCTCGTTTGCTGTTAGATGTTATTTATGATCATCAGAGGAAAAATTAGACTGATTCAGAAATATTTAAAGGTACGTTGTAGCACCTTTAAAGAAATGTTAAGTCTAGTTTAAAAACCACGAGCATTTGAATACCAATATTATTAGAGAATGTAACTCCTCTTGACGAGAAACACAGTAATAAATGATAGAAACGTAGATGATTTGCCCTTATTGCTTTAGCTAAAGCCCTGTCATGTATGTAATGCATATTTAGTATTGCACTTTGCAATCTAGCTGACAAATTGCAATAACATATTTTGCAAATAATAACTGAGGTGTTACTGGAAAATTTGTTGAGATAAATATTAAATCCTTAAGTTATGCATGCACTGCGGTAAACAGATTAACCTTAACACTGCATGAATCAATATAATGAATACATATATTTTCACGTATTGAATAAAATGACTATGTAATTTGAAAGGGAACACACAAATCTTACCAAACTAAGTTATATGAATCTTGTTTTGCCTCTTTTACCCTAATGTTTTGGATGCATTGAGTCTGGCTGCTCTCAATAACCTTGTTTCAGCAGCAAAATAGCTCTGATAATCCCACTGAGTGCTGCTTGTTCAGCATCATACACCAGTTATCTCTGTTGTTATTGTAATCGACAGTTTTTTAACTGTGGAATGAGCTATAACAACTTTACAAAGTGATAATATGTCAGAGCTGTTGGCCGATCAACCTTTTTGGACTTCTTCTGCCCGCCTCTAGTAGCCAAAAATATGCTAATAACACATTCAAGTAAATTATAGAGTGTTGTTTTAAAGGAGATTTTAAAATGCCACATATGTGAGCTGTCACAGCAAAACAGAAAGTAAAACTGTGGATAATTTTTGAAGCGTTTGATAGGAGGCGTATTATGGTGAGATCTCAGAAATAGAAGTTAAAAAGCCCCCCATTATGAGAAGGAGGTGAATATAACAGGGTATTCTATTTAACCAAGGGCAACTACATGGGTGAACGGGTTGTTACTGTTTTTCAATATACACATGCCTTTTCCTAAGGATTTACTTGCCATTTTTTAAACAGAAGGCAAGTGAAAGCGTTTTTCTCTTTTTAATGTATTTCTATGATTAACAGAGTGAGTTGTTCATCAAGTTGAACACAAAAATAGTAAAATGGCGTAATAATTTAAGAGCGGTAGAGGATAATCCTGCTTCCTCTGTGATCTCATCACCTCAGTGTTAATAGATGTTACGTAGATGGTGCTTTCAAGGGAGAGATCACTGTGCAGGGTTTCTATTATGGTGACATCTCTTGAGATTGTATGCGTATTTGGTGCCATCCTCGCTAAGCGGGTGGCAGGTTTGAGTTTGGAAGGTAGGCGCTTTAAGGGTGCAGTGTAAGTGAGTTCACAGCTTGAAGAAAAGGCTGTGAGAACAAGAGGCAGGGTGCACTACTACGACGGCGACTGACTAATTGTGTTTCAAATTGGGTCTTTGACTGCACAATGGGGAATGGGATTGCTCTGAGCTCCCCACTCAAGCAGCCAAGGAAGAGAAAGTTGTTAGATTTATAGGTCAAGCTGAAGGGATTGTTGTTAGGCAGAATCTGCTCACAGCTCCAGATGTGACAGCGGTTTGATGCCAGACTGAATTTGATGGCAAGAGTTTGCTTTACGTACTCTGTTCCTCCACTTCCCCTTTTTTCAACTTTCATGTTGTTTGGCAACTGTTTCTTTTGCAGATATACCATCACAGTTTACTATCCCTCTTGTGTCTTTGGTTTGGTCCTGTTTCTTTCCTCTTGGTGTGTTCATTTGCTCTGACATGCTGAGTTAAAATCTTAATTGATTTCAAAGTATTTGAGGGAATTGCATGTGTGTTCCCTAGTCCCATCTGGAGCCTGACCCGGTTTCGGTGTGTGCTACGTTAGCGTGCAGCTCCTGTGGGACCTGTCCCCTCCTCGTGCTGACAATGGGAAGAAGGCCAGAGCCGGCCTATCCCAGCACAGCCCAGCCCAGGGCATCCCGACTCAAACCTGAGCCTATAACATCACCTCATCCTGCCTGCACGCTGCCTCCTCTGAAGAGCTACAAAGTTGCTTACAGTACATTTTCTCCCTCCTTTCCTCATTGTAGGTCACCCGGTCTTCCTTCCAAACCATTTTGGGAAAGGGCTTCCGGGGATATTTTGCCCTACAAAAAATAATTATCTTATCTCCCTAATTCCCAATTATTATGCACAGGCTTATTTAAGAAAAAGGATTAGATTTTTTCTTATTGCCGCCTGCACAATTTCGAGCAGAGGAGTATATATATTTTGAATGTGACACTCCTGTCTCTTCCTTGCTGCAGTGTGGCTGGGGGTCCTACACATGGATGAACCGGGGGAGGAGGGAGAGCAGTGAGGCTGCCATGTAAGCCGTCTCCTCTGGGGGCCACCTCTCTGGTACGCGCTGCTTCCTGCCTCAGGTGGAAGGGAAGAACACTCAGTGTTTCTGCTGCTGAGGCGTCAGGCTGCTCTGCTCTGCTCTCCCTCCCGCTGAGAAGTCAAACAGCTTCACCCTCAAAGCATCGCAATGGAGAAGGTAAGGTGTTTGTTTTTTCAGCATTGTTACTTTCCGCTCTCGCTTTGAACAAATTCTTCCCCTACCGACTCAGCTACAGTTCAGAGATTGTTTCTTTCGTTTTTTCTTGCAACAGTTTCTGTGAGTTTTGCACTGGTGATCTTGTGATTGAACCCCCCCCCCTTAGGGCGTTTTGGGCCTTTCTGTGTAGAGTTGGCATGCTTCCATATGTTTGTGTTGCTCACTGCTCACCCTGAAAGACATATTATTATTGTTAGATGTATATAAGATAGTAGGAATACCCCTGCCTTTGCCTTTGGAAAAGGAATTTGGCTCTGAAACTACTGGATGTGGTCCTGAGGCGCTGTTTACTGCTCCTAAAATGGTAGAAAGGGTCAACTGCAGAAGATGAATTTCTCCACAGGAATTAATTTAGTATCAGTCAGGTGAAAATAGCTGTACTGTGCATCTTTCTACATTACTGTTGTTTCTTTTATTTGCAAAAATCTGAAAGAAAATCAGATACTAGAATAATAGAATTGCCAATGTCTCTCATTTTGAAGGTTTATATTCATCATAATGTTTAAATAGTGATGTTTGGAAAATGAAGTCATTGTTTTAGCACAGGTTAAGTTTTCACTCTTTCTATTTCCTATTCTTCTGAAAGACTCTGAGGCATTTTGCCAGCACGAGAGCAAATAACAACTCTAAGAAGTGTGATTTAGCCCAAGGTAGAGCAGCAACACAAATGTTTCGGACATATGCCACCTCCTCTTTTCATCACACGGGCCACAGTGTGTGTGTTCACTGTTCATTTTAAACACGAGGAGGTTCTTCTTCTTTGTGTGTGTCTTTTGCAGAGCTGCTCAGAGTGTTCAGAGCCGACACTTGCACAGAGCCTGTGTACACTCTGCAACAAGTGGTTGTGTTACCAGTGCACAGATGTGCACCAGCATCACAGAGCCCACACCACTTCTCAATGCAGCGCAGTGCACAAACAACACAAGCCCAGTGCCACCCAGTGTCCTGACCTGCATCAGAGAGGCCCTGGCACCGTGCCTCCAACTGGACAAGGCAAGATATTTACACATTTTAAGACACTGATACCAGATCAGTATTATTAGTGGGGCTACATATTCTGCCTTTCCCTTTCTGTCGCATGAAACCCTGTTTTGTCTTCTTTGGTTTCCATCTGCTGCTCTGTTTGTTTGTTCATCATGTCTCAATAGAAAGGAATCATTGCAATGAATAATGCATGCCAGTGGTGATTATAGTTCCTGGAGAAGATCCCTGTGTTTTACTGCACTTCTCTTTAAAGACATGGCCCAGATTTCTGAAACTGCTTGTATGATTTCATTTTTGCTAATATTAGTGCGTTGCTATTTAAAGACCCTCAAGTATCCTGGGCAGTTTTGTTTCCAGCTGCCTTTAGCAGGCCTGTGATTGCACACAAGTTGTCAAAATGATACCGAATGCTTACTAAACAGCGTTATTGTGATGTGGGAGGAGCATTACGGTTTGGGTTGTGTACTTGTGAGAAGAAGCTGTGTGACTGCGCTGACAGACAGGATGTGGTCAGTCAGATCGGGTTGATACACACGGGGTGATGCTACGCTCTCTACCACAGACATCTGTTATGAAGTGCAGACAGGAGGGGGGGTTGGCTGTGGTAAGCCGGCCAGCAGAGAGCAGTAGGGCTGCGTTCATTAGCCCTATCCAGCTATTGTTAGATAGATAGACGTTCTGTGGGCCAACAGCTTCTACAGTGACCTATTTAGAAGATGTGTGAGAGATATTTCAGAGTGTGCATCAAAGGCCTATCAAACAGACACCATAACACATCGCAGTTTACTTTGAAACATCCACTGCTCCACTCTTGGCACAATGTAAATGTTTTGCAGACCGCTTACGATGACTGGTAACATGGACATAAACATATAAGAAGAGTATTAGTTTACCGAAATGCCTTGTTGAGAAATAATCCCGGTAGAATGTGCGACAGAATATACAAGTGAACTTTAGTTGTGTCTCCTCATCTTCAAAACAGTTGTGCAGTCCAACAATGCAATAAATCCTGGAATACTTTATGCCCAAATTCAGTGCAAGGCCAATCATCATTTTTTTTTTCAATTTAGGCAATCTAAACTCAAAACGAGAGGATGGGTGTGAACAAATATGTTTTAGTCCCTGTGAAGCTGAGTGTTCAAAAAAATTAATGATCTCACTCTCACATCTGTTAACTAAATATGAAGCTTAGATCAGCAGCTAGTTAGCTTACCTTAAGACTGGGAACAGGAGGAAACAGCTAGCCTGCTCTGTCTAAACAGCACCTCAGAAGTTTACAGATTACCAAGTTATGTCGGCTTTGTTACATTTTTTACAAAAATAGAATTGTAAAAATAATTTTGATGTGTTGTATTATCTTTTGACCATAATATGGTCAAGCATAAAACATAGCACTTGTAAAGAAGAATGGGTAGAAGCCAGGCATACTTAATTAATAACATTGCAAGTTCCGAAGTGCTCTTAGATTGTTGAAGTTTGATGAATATGAATGACTCATCAACAACACATATTGGCCAGATGGTGCATGCTGCTCAGGTTTCTACAAGAGAGGTGGAATACACATTGATATCCAAACCAATATTTCGAATTATCAAACAAATTGTTACTTTTATCAATTTGAATTCAGTTCCTCTAATAATAATACAAAAAGCTCCATCCTTGATAAAGTTATCCCTGTTAGTTTTCTAGTGTTAGCCTCAATGTTCTCTCCAAATACTTTCTAGTCCTTGTGTACATACTAACAACCCTCCTCTCGTGGTTGTGAATTGCTTGTGGACTGTTGCTGACGCTCCATGCTCCCTCTCTCTCTCACCCCTCCCTCCTCCCCCCGTCTGTCTTTTAGGCCCGGGGTTGTATCCTTGTTCCCTCCTCATGTGCCACTCTCACAGACAGGAGCCCTTGGAGCTGTTTTGTGAGTCATGTGACCTTCTGTGCTGCAGCAGCTGTCACCTGTCCTCCCACAAAAACCACAGGTCAGTCCACACACACACGCGGCACAAGGACACTGCAGACAAGGGCTTACAGCAGGTTACAAACTTCCTCTTGAGCAGCAACTCTCTGGAACTGCCCTGTCACTTTTATCGTGTGTATCTGCATACACTATCCTTGGCCTATTAAGTATTCATACACTTTTGTTTTCTGTGATGTTTCAGTGCTGTAGCTGCCTCTTAAGGTCACCTGCATAATGCCTTAAACCCCTGAGGAGGAAAACAAATTTAATTCTGGTAGTTCTTCAAGCCCAAAGAATAAATTAGTCAACTTTCTGTGTGGCGACCTCTCGTGTGTTCAGGGTGGTGCAGATTGGGAAGGCCCTTCATGATCAGCAGTGGCTGTTTGAGGGCCTGATGGTGCAAGTGGAAGAGAGGAGGTCCGCGGTGGAGAACAATGCAAAGCAGATAGAGGACAGGTTGGTTTAGACTCGCTCCAGACCCATAAGCATAGTCCCAAGTCTGAGCAACTTCTGCGATTGTCAATAATTCAACAGAGGGACATTTTAGCAAGCTAATGAATAAACTAATGACTGAAGTGCTGCTGTCTTCTTCTGCATTTGTGATTTTTTTTCTGCCATGACAGAGGCGTTTATTTTCCTCCTCTCTGTCTCTGCTAGACTTCATGGAGTGAAGATCGCACACAGGAAGGCCGAGAACCAGATTAAAATGGCAAAGATGATTATGATGAACGAGCTTAACAAACGAGCCAACCTATTAATAGAGCAACTGGAGGTAATTACTTTCTCTCTTCTTCTTCTTCTTCTTCTTCTTCTTCTTCTTCTTCTTCTTCTTCTTCTTCTTCTTTTTCTTCTTCTTCTTCTTCTTCTTCTTCTTCTTCTTCTTCTTCTTCTTCTTTCCTTCTGATAGTTCAGCCAGCCGTGAATCTACATGCAAGGAATCAGTAAGCACCCGTGATATAATCAGTCCTGATAGCGAGCCAACAAGGAGCCCTATTAATCTGTCAAAGCTGTTTAAGCCATCATCTCAGGAGCTAGATCTGTAAAAAAAAAATATATATATATATTTGCCCACTGACTTGCCATGACCGTCAGTACATCCAATAATTACACATATATAGAATCATTTGTATGGTTTCTCTTTGCAGAAAATCTCAGAGGACTTCACACAGCGTCTGGAGGAGCAGCTGCAGGGGGCAATAGAGATATGTGGCCAGCTGGACCATGTTCAGAAGTTCATCACCTGGGCTACGACCCACCACTGCACAGGCCCGGTGCTCTTCAGCAGGGCTCTGGTACGTGCACAGGACAGTTAGCAGACGTCTCCACTGCCTTACCGTAACAAACACACACACACACACACACACACACACACACACACACACACACACACCACACACACACACACACACATACAATGAGCTTAATCCTTAATGTGAATGAAAAATTCAGACAACATTCAACCAACGTGCATACCAATAAAGTAAGTGCACACATTCCAAGCAAATCAGAAAGCACCATAATGGAGAGCGGTGAGCTGCTGCGTCCGTGCACGCCGCCATTGTGCATCTTGAAATCAGTTGTACAATGTCTACGGTCAAACTGTCTGAGGGTGCCTTTTCTGGACACTTTTCAATGGAAATCAGTGACAAAAAGCGTACATTTCAAATATAAAATACATATTTTTCTCCTCTCAGATTTCCCTCCAGATGCAGCAACTGCTCGAGTCGTCCCTCCACTCAGATTCCTGGAGTCCGGTCAAGATCAAATTTAACTGGGATGCAAGTTACTGGACCAAGCAGATTTCCTCTTTAGGTAAGATAAATGTTTTTGAAGCAGGAAGGTTTTAGTGCAGCATTTCTATTAAAATCCAAAATTAGACTTAAACTGGAAATAAGCCCTCAATAGAAATGCTAAATTTGACACAAAAAAAGAAACGGCAACTGCTAATTGTTCTTTGCAATAAGGATTCACCTTCAAATTCTAAATAAAATGTTACCACAAAGTCATATCTGATCGTTCTATATTTCAATCTTCATATGACTCTGATATGTGACTCTGTTGCTCTGCAGGCCAGCTGACCGTTGAAGGGGGAAACTGCACTTATCCTCAGGGCTTGTCTTGCTCCAGTATCCTGAGGCCTCAGCCCCTAGCCTGCTTGGCTCTGCCTTCTGTTGTGTGTCACAGAGGAAGAGAGCCCGGTTGTGGGTACCAGGCCTGCTGCGAGCCCCAGCTGTGTTGCCTGCACGGCCTTCCCTCTCAGCCAGATCTGTCCGGTCTGGATAAAGCCCCACTGGAAGCCACACTCTGTAACTCCAGCTGTGTTCAGCAGCCTGGCACACTTATCTCTGCCTCCTTGCCCCAGAGCCAACAGCTCCAGAAGAGGTGCTGGGACCCGGACATTGGCTCCACACAATGTCCCGCCCCTCCATCACCTGTCCCAATGATGGGGCCCATCCAGCTCAAGTGTAGCCGAGGATCTACATCCCAGACACAAGCTTCTTCTGCTGCTGCTGCTGCCTCTCAGCCTCACTCTCAAACCAAATCTTATCTCTACCAGCAGCAACAGAGAGAAGTTCTCCCAGACAGCCAGGCCCAGACTAATATGGCTCTGGATAGAGACGTGCTGACTGAAGAGCACTGGCAGCGCGTATGCAGACTGGAGGAGGCTCATTCTGTGGTCGGAAGCAGAGAGCCGCAAGATGAGGAGCTGCAGCAGGACAGGAGGGCAGGGCACAATCCAGAGCTGCAGCAGCAAAACAGGCCGGCCCTGATGCTCAGAAACCACAGAGACGGCAAGGTGAGAGCATTACATTAAACAGTAATCCCCTGACTGATACTGGGTGTTATTATATCAGTATAATCTAGAACTAAAACTAGAAATACAAATACAAAGCAAAATCACATTCAAAGTTCAGACTAGACCCTGGAAACAGCAATCTCACTTGCACTCAGAAGTAGTTCCTGGTGCTTTTTATATCTTATCACACTCCCTCCATCAGAGTTGCCCAGTAGTAATGGAAATGCACATGTTCAAATGACCCTCAACTGTGTACTTCAAGGACTTCTTTAAGTCCATGTTGGCTGTGAAGTTCTTTCTTGACCTTTGAAACATCAGCTGACCAAGTAATCTCACCAAAACGTTTCAGTACATACAGTAAATACGTTCACCATTCAGTAGGAGTTTTCAGTATCACACGTTACTAAAAAGGAAAAACAACATAATCGTTATCAATTAAGCTGTTGTAATTATTTATCCATTGAGGTGTATTTATTCACAGGTTCAGCCCTTATGTATAGCCTTTTTATGGTAAACTGTATGAACATATTTATTTATCTCAAATTCAAGCTACACACATTGCACTTGATGCAAATAAATAAAGGATGAATGACATATCTCACACAAAAAGGTATTTGTCTTGAATCATGAAAAATAATATATATAAAATAAAAGAATAACTTTGCATGAAGATGCAGCATTTAAAACATTTTATATACTGTATTTGCCAACACTGACAGCAATAGTAAGCAATTGCTTATTAGCAAAAATCTGTTGGTAATACTTCTGTATTGTTCTCGCAGCATATAGGCGAGAATATAGTTGGCGTGTTTGTGCATCAACAGCTACTGTGAGATCAAAGCAAGGTGTGCGGTGGGATTGTTTTTCACCTCAGTCTTTGTTTTTCTTTCTTTTCACACATGGTTCTGCAAAGTGTGTGTGTCCTGAAACACCTTTCGTCCTGACTCATAACGTGAAAAAATGGAAACCACACAATGCTGCTAATGCACGCCGCTCGAAAAACCACAATTTATCGGTCAGTTAGGCCCATTTCCTATAAACACACAGGTGTTCAAACCCTTGCTCAGGTGATTACGTTAAGAACAAAACAAAGGCAACAAAGCCTAATGAGAAGATGTTATCACGTATTGACATTAAAGTTGAATAAAAAGCCAGAAAGGAAATGTCTTACTTATGGTAAGTGGTTATTTTACATTTGTGAAATGTTGCCGTTTAAGGGACTGTCAAAATCAAGGCAGCGCTCTGCACAGTTTTAATTAGTTGTCGGTAAATGACTGAAACTAAAAGACCACTTTATTTTAATGCCAAAATGATCACTTCCCATAGTTGACAGCTCGCCTGAAAACAGATGGTGCGACAGAAATGTGCTCCTGCTTTTATGAAGAAAGGATGATGGGAAAACAAAGAGCTGCTCTGACAAGTAGAGCTGTGAGAGCTGTTCATAGCAATGCATCCCAAAAACAAGGGCGCTGTTCATCATCATAATCACACTTGATGTCAGAGATTTGAGCAGCCACATCATCACCTCTCTAAAAATGTCTCCGGGTGTACACACTTCCAAACACAAAGATTCATTATATTTGCGTTTCTCAAGTCACAGCACCTGAAAACGACATATAGAACCACGTGGGCGCAGACGTTTATGTACTTAACCTGTCATTAATGAGTCACTAAGGGAATAGTGGGTGCTGCCAGTTTGATTTCAGTTCTGGTTTGCACTGTGAGATAAATTCCTACAACCCCCCATGGTTCCAGGGAGAAGGATTATAGTCTATTTTCCTCCACAGTCTGAATCCTGTGCAAACTTCTCCCAAGGGCACGGATCAGGTACATGTTTTAATCGCATGATACGTTGGAGCACACGCTCTGTGTCAGCCTGGCCTGAATATGTATGATGGTGCACTAGAGAAAGAAAAAGAGGGACGTGCGGAAAAAAACAACCTGGTGCTAAATGATTTGTCAGCCCTCCTGCTTACATTAGCCGAGGTGCTTGAAGGAGCTTTTCAGGACACTTGCATGAATTAAATGGCAATGTAAGAGAGAACGAGCGAGTGGTGAGTAATTCCCCTGTTTGCGGTTTAATCAAAGGGGCCGCAATGCACCCCTAATAGTGAATTTACATATGATAATTAGTGTTGTAACCAAACCTTTCATTGCTTGTACAATAACAGTAATATATGCAGCTGTGTGGGCCCATTTTCCATGTTTGTAAGGATTGAGTCGTTTTGAATTAGTCCCAGAGTATGCTTTGAATGATGTTTTTCGTTTGTTTAGTGTGTACCCATGCGTGTGTGCGTGTCAAGGTTGTTTCTACTGCAACCATATCCCCAGTCCTTTCATTCTCCTCTCTTGTTTTAGATGGCATGTGAAGAGCAGGCTTTAAAACCCGTGTTCAGTTGTTGTATGTGTGTGTTTCTGACAGAGATCCACATCCCTGGAGGTGTCGATGACAGCCCACGAGTGTGTATCTGACGTGCAGAGAAACAGACTCAGCCCTAGTTTGGTGTGCGTCAGGAGGAAAAGACGCTCCCAGAGCATCCCCGCAGAACTGGCAGCCCCGTCCACCACCAGCCTTCACTCTGAAAGGCCCACAGGATGCACTCACGGCCCAGAGGCAGGAGCTGCAAATAAGGTAACCCTGCTGCATCAGAATAGAAAAACACAGCGAGGGGAGGAGGTGAAGCTCAGATACAATAGATAGAGGGCATCACCATAGTTAAGTGTGTGAGTTCTGGCCTTGCTAAAGGAATAATTAAGAACAGGTACATTTTCTCATGTTATACACAGTTCCAATGAAAAAGGAATGCATTACTCTGATTAAGAGGCATTCATCCAGATTGATGTTTTGAGATTGCTTGTTTTTGTCCAATTAACAGTCAGCATGGCAGCGTTTACAAACTGTTGTCGCCCCCGACACTAGTGCAGGAGCTCAGAAAAATCCCAAGAAGCGCCCAAGAAATGTTTCAATTGTTGATTCTACTTAATTGCTAAGAAGAAACCTGGACGTACAACAGAAGGTATAACATTCAATGCCTGATCACTGAAGGCGCCTTACCTCATGTAGATGCGCTGACAGTATTGTTGTAATTCCTCAAAATCCCTCATGGGGGCGACATAAGTTACGCACTGTAGCTTTAATGCTAGCAGCTTGCGGCTACATTCCTAGCATAAGGTTACTACTACCAGGGGCGCCGTAATGGGGTGAAAGGTTAGGACGATTCTAAGGGCCCGTGACTGGCAGGGGCCCAAAAATATTAGAACTTAAGGATTTAAAAAAAAAATCAATACTTAATCTTTAATCAATACTCTCCATTAATAAAACATTGTATCTAACGTGAAACAAATAAAATTAATGGTTCATTTAAAAGTTTTCTGACAAAAAGTAACAATTTCAAAACTCTGTACACCCCCCTGTATTTAGAAGTAATGGTTTGGTCCGCTTTTCAAACAGCTCCGCATAGTGTTGCCACCCGTCTCGTTTTTCCCAGAATTGTTCTCTTTTTTCACCTGCACAATTTGTCCAGTTTTTTGGAGGGGAAATGCCAAAATGTCATTTGATTTCCTTCGTTCAGTAGTTAAGGCCGTTTCACACGGGCCGAGGCGTTTGTTGCGCCAACTAATTCTCAATGGAGAGGCGAGCGGGGCCGGGCAGAGAGGAGGCGCGTTCCGTGTCAGGCGGCACGACAAGCGGGCAGGGGCGGTCTCAACGATCTCGGGGCCCGTTTCAAGTTCAAGACCCAGTGTGGGGGGCCCCCACTTTTTTTTTTTTTTTTTTTTTTTTAATAAATAATGCTTGCTCCCCGCGAAAATAAAAAAAAATATTGTGGAAACCATTTGGTTCATAGACGGATTATGAGATAATGGGCCCAGAGGGTGGATAGCTACTTTTTTATGAACAGTAAATAATTCACACATAGAAAGCTTATTACTGCATGTGTGAGGGGGCCTTCAATGCCCCTCATGATGCCCAGAAGACAGAGCTAATACGTAATGCTTTTGTTTTGCAATTGCTTTTCTATTTTTCACCTACTAGTTGAGGGGCCATGATGATTTATTTCCTTATTTTAGGCGATTCCTTTTTTTAGACCCGGTTATTGACATGAATGACTGAGCTCTTTGACAATGCGACATTTAAAGTTATTATCAGTATTTCTGGCATAGGGCCCCCCTGAGCCCCTGGGACTGGTTGCATGCAATTTTCTTCTCAAAGTGCACCAGATTGATGAATTTTACTTTAAAAGGTTGCATTTTTTCCTTCCGGGGGAATGCTCCCCCAGACCCTCCTACAAGGTCCAGGGTTCCCACCTCAGTCTCCTTATATATCCTACTGTAAAAAGCACTGTAGGTGTTTATGGTTATTATAGGTCATTACACTGAACTGGTAGCCTAATAATGGCCGAGCCCTCAGCCCCAAACATCAAGTGTCCCTTTTTTTCCTAAATCCAAGGTGGCAACCCTATCCGCATCCCGTCAAAAGTCATTATATCAAAAGCGAAAAGAGAGGAAAGAAAGAAAGATAGATGAATTAAAGGGCGACAGTATGTCTTTTTGATATTCATGTAGATGACGCAATTTGTTAATTTAAAGAGTTATATTACGTACATTGACACCACAATTGATGTTGAGATTTTTTTCATTTGAGAATTGAAAAAATAAAATGTGATTTTCACCATAAGAGATGGCCTGTAGCAGATGAGTTTTCCAGAATATTAGCCTTGCATCGTATAGAGAATTGTCTGCAGAATGTTGAACATTTGCACAGTGGCAAATGGACTTCAACATAGGTGCACGCCTGTATGAATAGAGTTATAGGTAGTTTAGGTATCTTGCCTGTATGAATAGAGTTATAGGTAGTTTAGGTATCTTAAGCTTCAATGGGTCTGTTGGGTTCTGGACGTTCCGTTACAGAACATTGCATTTGCTTGGCGTGGCCTGGTTGGGGGCCCAGAGTGATATCTTTTCATGGGGCCCAAAATCTCTGGCGGCGCCCCTGACTACTACTAGCATAACACTCTGAATTCCGGCCAACCAACGGTTCTGCTGATTTTCTTGATTGTCATCATTTCAAAGAAGAAAAGAACAATATTGAATTCAGGTCAATTTTGGCATCATTTGAAAGATCACAAGCATCTACAAATCTTCAAAAATAAGTGCATCGTGGTCACATGGTCTTATAAGGAGAGGCTTTTTCTCTGTTGTTGTAGTTTGTGCCTTTGGAACACACGTTTTTCATGAATTTGTTTTGTGCTCAGTATGCCAGTATGGACCATAGACGGAGGAGATCTTCAGATGGGTTGCTTTGTGTCGTCAAAGAAACTTCGTCCAACACAGCGCCCTCCAGAGGCCATCGTTCTCCACTACTGTCCTATAAAACTGAGCCAGGTTCTAGAAAATAATATGACTATCTATCTACCATGCCATTCATTCTTATACCCCTGAATAAACAACATTTAAGGTATCTAAATACATGCTCACCATCCTTCTAATTTTTATTTTAGATCATTTCTCCTATGTAAATGAAGAGGTTGAATATGAGGCCAAGGAGAAATGTAGACTGTCAGGAAACAGTCACAACAGGTGTGTAATAGCTGTCAGGTCAAACATGCACGCATAGACGTATCGTGAAAATAAGTTAATTGTTTCCATGGTTAATTTTTTCCTCTTATCTCTGAAGTAACAGAGACGTTCAGCAGGACTCAGGAAGGCTTCCCAGGGTTCCTGTGGTTTGTTTGGAGCGTCTCAAAATACTTGTGTCTCAACTGCCACCGCACGGACGACGTCAGAGTGACCCGTTACCTGCCACGGAGAAGACTGAAACGCAGCAGAGAACCTGGCATGACACTCCATCTGAAGTATGGCTCATCTTTTTTTTTTTTTTTTACATTTAGTAGAGGAAATACAATAAATATAAAAAAAGATCAGTCAGATTATGGAACAGTTTTATTCTCATTTATTTATGACAGCTTTTTTTAATGGTCAAAGTCATTGTTTTATTACCTAATGAATAATAATGACGTGAAAAGATTATTATAACTCACTCGCTCAGTCTAACACTCTTGATAGTTACAAAGCATTATGAACATTTCAGGAGACGATTGAAGTAAACGAAACAGAACATATTTTCATCCATACCAAAATGAAGTGCTATGAAGTTATTTGATGTTGCATTGTCATATTAAATATTTGAACCTCAATATATTTTGGATACCAACCTGAAAGTGTCAGTAGCAAATGTCTAAAACTGTCAAGTTCTTGTCCACTTGCTTACTCGAAGGTTGTACAGTATTTTGTTCTTGTGGCGGCTTGTGTTGGGGCAGCAGTTAACAATTGAGAACTTTGGCTAAAGCCGGGTATCAAAACACAATGAAGAAAGGCATATTGGATCATGCACAGTATAAAAACATGTAAGGTTTTATACCTTGTACAGTACATGGTCTACACACCATTTCATTTGTTTGATGGATCGTGGGTAGCTGATTAGTATTAGTTCATTGAACACATCTTAGAAATCATTGGAGATTGTAGTTACAATGCTGTTTAATTGAATGTTTAATTCAGCAGCCAGTACAAAATACTGTATATAAGCATGTAAGACATCTCTTCTCTTCTCTTTTACAAACTAAAGGGGTTAGCTGGAGTTACCCCTGAGACCACAAGGACCTGCTCTCTCACAGCGGCTCCAAATGCACGGCGACCCAACCGCAGTCACTCTACCCCACACTCTGCATCAGCCAGTGACTTTGACGCCCAAGGGAGAATCATCTCTCTCAAAGCCTCCCCGCTGCCACCGACTGACCCTAGACCTGGGCCGCAGAGTTACTCCTCACTGGATCTGGACTCTGACTCTGATCCCAGATCATCAGAAGATGCAGTTGTGTCTTGGGCCGATGCGGACCAGCAGCCAGACGAGTCGGACGCGTCACCAGATTCTGACCCACACTCTGCAGAGGCTTCTTCATCTGACGGCAGCGAGCTTGAATGTCTGGCCGAGGGGGAGTCGGGTGCGGGGGCAGAGAGAGAGATGGGGCTGTGCACCGGTGAAAACCACATGATGGCAGGTGATTCAGAGCCAAGTCTTGAATATGAATCAGACCCTGAATCAGATGCGGGAGGAGCGGGATTAGAGATCAACGTCCGAGGGCTGGACGATGCTGATCTGGAATCGGGCGATGACGCTGCAACAGAGTCAGAAGATCCCCAACCGGACTACCAGACCAGGTTCCGGGCATCAGAGACGGATTCTGACGTGGTGTCCGATCCGCCTGCTGCAGACTCTCATGGCTCTGTGGAATCCGAGCTAGACTTAGAATCTGAACCAGAGCCGACAACTGACGACCCGCAACCTCTCCGCTCTGACCTGGAGGAAGAAGGGTCCCACTTTGGAGCGGATCCCAGGCAGCTTCTGATGGCAAACCCTGATGATCCAGAAAGCACAGAGGAAGCGGAGCCGGACGAGCAGAACAATGCATCAGGGATGGAGAGCGAGGACTTCTGCGCCGTTTGTCTCATAGGCGGAGACCTGCTGTGCTGCGACCGCTGTCCTAAAGTCTTTCATCTGTCTTGCCACATCCCGTCCCTGCTAAGCTTCCCCTCGTAAGCGTCTAATAATGCCGTAAACATGAAATCAATGTATATACACTCAACAAAAATATAAACGCAACACTTTTGTTTTTGCTCCCATTTTTCATGAGATGGACTTAAAGATCTAAAATGCATTCCAGATACACAATATCACCATTTCTCTCAAACATTGTTCACAAATCTGTCTAAATGTGTGATAGTGAGCACTTCTGCTTTGCTGAGATAATCCATCCCACCTCAAGATGCTGATCTGACATCATGATTAGTGCACAGGTGTGCCTTAGACTGTCCAAAATAAAAGGCCACTCTGAAATGTGCATTTTTTTGCTTTATTGGGGGTCTGGGGACTCAGAACCAGTCAGTATCTGGTGTGACCACCATTTGCCTCATGCAGTGCAACACATCTTCTTCGCATAGAGTTTATCAGATTGTCAATTGTGGCCTGTGGAATGTTGGTCCACTCCTCTTCAATGGCTGTGCGAAGTTGCTGGATATTAGTGGGAAGTGGTGCACGCTGTCGTATACGCCGGTCAAGCACATCCCAAACATGCTCAATGGGTGACATGTCCGGTGAGTATGCTGGCCATGCAAGAACTGGGACATTTTCAGCTTCCAAGAATTGTGTACAGATCCTTGCAACATGGGGCCGTGCATTATCTTGCTGAAACGTGAGGTGATGTTCATGGATGTATGGCACAACAATGGGCCTCAGGATCTCATCACGGTATCTCTGTGCATTCAAAATGCCATCAATAAAATGCACCTGTGTTCTTCGTCCATAACAGATGCCTGCCCATACCATAACCCCACCACCACCATGGGCCACTCGATCCACAACATTGACATCAGCAAAGCGCTCACCCACACGACGCCACACACGCTGTATGCCATCTGCCCTGAACAATGTAAACCGAGATTCATCCGTGAAGAGAACACCTCTCCAACGTGCCAGACACCATCAAATGTGAGCATTTGCCCACTCAAGTCTGTTACGGCGACGAGCTGGAGTCAGGTCAAGACCCCGATGAGGACGACGAGCATGCAGTTGAGCTTCCCTGAGACGGTTTCTGACACTTTGTGCAGAAATTGTTTGGTTATGCAAACCAATTGTTTCAGCAGCTGTCTCAGTGGCTGGTCTCAGACGATCTTGGAGGTGAACCTGCTGGATGTGGAGGTCCTGGGCTGGTGTGGTTACACGTGGTGTGCGGTTGTGAGGCTGGTTGGATGTACTGCCATATTCTCTGAAACGCCTTTGGAGACGGCTTATGGTGGAGAAATGAACATTCAATGCACGAGCAACAGATCTGGTTGACGGTGGGCGCATGTGTGGGTGTGTTTACAAAGCTTGGGTGGCAGGTGGCGGGGAGAAATGTGTGAGAGGTGCAGTGAGACCAATACAAGGGCCGATGGCAGAGATGATGAAGGCAGAATAGCCTGCTTCAGAGACGCTCCCAACAAAAACAAATCAGTGAGGATGACGACGATGATGAGAGAGATGTAAATAGCGGGAAGAAACTGGGCGTGCACATTCAATGAGTCATCGGGCGGCGGACACAAATGAGCCAAAATGATCACGCGGCGCGGAACCTGCGATTCGCGCGGCCAACCGCCGCGCCGCGCTGTGCAGTGTGTTCGCACCTTAAGTCCATCTCATGAAAAATGGGAGCAAAAACAAAAGTGTTGCGTTTATATTTTTGTTGAGTGTATATATATAGGCTACCATACATTCAACATTATCCTGTTTGTTATTGTTAACTTGGTGCTGTCTGTTGTCCCTGTTCAGTGGTGACTGGGTGTGCAGCCTGTGCAGAGACGTCGTGCAACCAGAGGTTGAGTACGACTGTGAGAATGAGAGAACATCCGGAGAACACACATCTGCACACGGACTGCCTTCATGTGACCAAAGAGTGAGTCATTTCAATAGCTGCCTTAATTAAACATTATGGTGTTTTTTTATTTTTTTTTTTACTGTGGTCCGTTTCCTTTTCCTACATTCATAACACATTTTCCATTAATGTTTGGTCCACTATTTTCAGAAATGTGAGCAGCTGACTCTGCTGATCCTCAGTAACATCCTGAGTGCTCCCTTCCACGAGCCCGTCAGTCCACTTGTGAGTGATCGGCCGCGGTTCCAGTAAAGACCAACACATTTTCACAATCTCATTCATATTTTATCATACTCAGGAGTAGCATCATGATGAGTTTTCCTCGTCTTTCAGTGCACATTACACTACACTTTGATTGCTACTATATTTGTCAGGATTTGGAAGCTTGACATGCCCTGTGGAGAGTTTTTTATTTAATGTTTTTTATAACAAGACATGACTCTACAGTTTGTATGTGCAAACTGTATGTATGTTTGTGACAGTGATGTCCTAATGCAGTCTATTTATTTGATGCATTTTGAATGCAGAAAGAGTTCTGAGGTAATTCCATTGGGATGAGTTAAAGGGATCTTAAGTGGCTGGTTGTCTTAAGTCTAAAATACTTTTCTCCATGCAGGCTCGTCATTACTACCAGATTATTAAGAGGCCTATGGACCTTGCCGTGATCAGGGCCAAACTCAACAAGAGAAATACCCGACATTATAACTCAGCGGACCAGTTTGTTGCTGATGTCTATCTCATGTTCCGCAACTGTGCAAAGTTCAATTATGTAAGTCGATATCTATATGTGTGTATTCAATGTATGGTTTGTCTCACAATAACAATCATTATCCCAATCCAATTGAAACCTTGTTTAACTTTGAATTTTATTTTATTTGTGGACCACAGCCTGACTCTGAGGTGGCCCAAGCAGGCCGCAGCCTGGAGTTGTTCTTCATCTCCAAGATGAAAGAAGTTTTCCCAGACAGAGTTTACCCTTTGGCTGAGGCGGACTCAGAGAGCGATGAGTACGACGAGGCCTACAGGACCGCGGAGAATGGTTTCCCCTGGCCAGAGAGGAGGGAGCAGTGCCACAGGAAGAGGAAGAGGAGGAACTCTCTCAAGTCTAGGAAAAATCACTAACCAGAAGTGGAGGAAGTGCAACCATGGACACAACATGCTGTATTTGTGTGTAATATACAGTTTTTCTTTTATTCAGCAACCTGTGGGGCTGGAGCAGTGTTTCCATTCTGTCATCTAAAAGAAGCCCTAATGTGTGGTTTGCAATTATATCTCAGTGCTGCCATCCAATGGCAGCTGGACAAATTGAAACAATACTTCAGGTAGTTTAAATGCAGGAGCCACTGTTCCTTGCAGAGCTTCAACTGATCAGATGAACGTAAAAATTAACTAGAGAAGTTTTGTTTTAGCTGTCTTGAGTTTGTTCGGTTGCTTATGCAGCCTTTAAACAAGATATAGTCGTAGTATAGGCGTTGTTCATATAGTCATTTATCATATTATTTTGCCCATTGATGATTTGCTTCTGATGTGCTGGAAATTACTTGCTGTATTTACATTTAGACCTCCTAAAATGACATACATGATGTTACATGCTATATTGTACAAAAAGGATACTGTAGTTGAATGTTTGTTAATGTCACTTTGCATCAAGTGCATTTTTTAAGTGAACATAGCTCTGATTATATACACGGCACTTTGATACTTTGATATTGGTAAAAACTGTATTTACCATGTTCGTAAATCTATTTATACACGTGTAATTGTATAGAACTTTATTTTGCTATATTTGTCATTTTAATTACCAAATGATTGCCGGCAATTATAATTTTTCAATGTTTTATTGTTGTTATGCGTCTGAGTAGCTTTACTTTTTTTAAAGCGGCAATGAGTCCTATTGACTTTGTCTTTTTGACCCGAGTGAAACAAATTGTGAGTGATTGAGGGCACTATAACCAGTGTTATAGCTCAACAGGGCTTGTGTTTTTTCATGTTTGCTAGAGGATATAATGGCTGGATCAAATGGTCCAAGATTATTTTACATTAAACCATATATTTAGTTTGTGTATACATCTTGTAACCTTTGTGTTCCACCAGTGTTTTATCAAAAAAAATTCAGTTTTCTAAATATCTCAGACTTAATAAGAGTGTAAGGTATTAATATGTTTTAGTATTGATGTATTATAAAATCTTCCTTGCTATTTGTAGAGTCGCACAGTTGAGAGGGTCATTTTATAATACCGGCTGTTGTAGAGCATTTCCTGTTTGAACATATTCTTTACTCTCTTCATTAGATTTTACTTGACTTAGGGCAATTACTGCACAACATGATTGTGTGTGCACTCCTTGATCATTGTCAAGAGTAGTGAATTTACAGTAGATGTAATGTTACCTTCTTTGAAATCAATAGATATATAGAATTATTATAGAATAATATTTCCTATTGTGCAAGGGGAGTCTTATAAAGAATAGTCACAGTCACTGTTTCAGGAGAATAGTCTGTTTAAGTTCTGTCATTTTATACTGTAACATTTATACAGTATATTGCGATCAATAAAATGCATTTAAGAGAAAATATATATTTTTTTGAATTATTTTACTTCTGCCATAATAGTTAATAAGTTACAGGAAATGGACACAAAGCAAATAAACAATTTTATCATTTACACAACCAAAGTGTAGCCATTTAAAGTTGGACTTGGCAGAAGGTTATTTTGTCAGTTTGCCAGCTTCTTTCCGAAGAGCTACAGTAGTAAACATTCATACACATTTCTTAAAATTTTATTTGACCTTTATATACTTTGGGAAGTGGCACATCTCAGGTAGTTAAAAAGTACGATAAGACCCTGCAGATTATTTCTTATGCATGCATATCAGCACTTTGAGATGTATTAAAACTTTTGGATTTGGATGCATTTCCATAATTTTGAAGGTTCCTGACAAGTTTCGAGGGCAGTGAATCAAACATATTTTCTGACTGCCTATGACAATATTGTGTACCTTAATTTCCTTGTATCTGCACCGATGATGATGGTGATGATTGAAGTATCTCATGCCATAAAGTCCTTCCCTGGGGTACAGTGATAAAAAACAAAATCCATTGTGTTTGTGTTGGATGATACAACATGGTTTGGATCTCGGAGTGGGGATTTAAGCAACATAGGCCATGCTGGAACTTCATTGCAAGAAGCTGCACTTGTATCTGTACTGTACAAACTGTAGTACAAAATTTAGTTATGACAACTTAATGTCAAAATACATATCTAATCAATACACACATAAGTCTGTAAAAAGGTTTGAGTTATTGCAGTTCAATCAGTTTAGCAATACGGTTTAGCAGTGAGTTGACTTGTTAACCACAAGTAGAGGTACTGAAACAACAAGTTAATTTTAGCTTGAAAATAGCATCTGCTTCTGAAACCTTTGTGATATCTTTTGAAAAAAAAACAAGGTAGGGAGAGACCATGAGAATCATCTCTGTACTTTAACATCAAGTCACACAGCTATTGCAGTATAGGTTTTCACGCTGCTGCCAATGTTAAAGAGTTAAGTCAGTCTCTCCCGAAAAACCCTTCAACAACAATTATTTCGATGACAATTGGTAATACCACCAAAGCCAGTTAAAATCAAATGTGTTACCCTTTGATGTTTTGCACTTTCTTTATAGCCTGATGCAGCAGAAGAGCTGGGAGTGGAAGGAGGGGATTAAGAGAGTTGTTTGCCCTCAGTTTGGCCTTTAAGGCTGGCATTCACAAACTGTAGCCATGATGTAATTCAATCAATGAAACTGCAATGATTGACAGAGCAGCGACTGGCCTGAGGGATAGCACCTCCTGAAAAACCAACCAATCTAAAGAAAGATTAGATTTGTTTCACTAAGCCACCAGCTGGTTGTCTTCTTCTGTCTTTCAGCTATTTACACTTGCCTCTCTCTTTTTCTGCTGTGAATTATTCTCTTGACCGTGGCAACCTTTGTTTACAGCTCCAAATGCAAACATTTAGCCATTTCACCAATGCCAGGTGCTCTCTAGATGCTGTTTCAAATCAGAATGTGTGGAAAATATTTTGAGAAAGACAGACGCAGCTCGAAGGAGTCTGTTTGCAGGGCAGACATTATGTCAACCTGGCTCTTGCCTCACATTACACATGAAATATTGTGGACAAAGGGTTTTGAAAATTGGTTCAAAATGTTTTTTTTTCCATGTAAAACAATACCGGGATTGTGTCTCAAATTTAAAAGGAATAGTTCATAAGTGTTCTCAGTGGCTCAAATTTCCTTTTGCTGGATTTGAGTATCAGAAAATCTGTTTTAGATTTAGTCACACAATACAACGAATGATGTTTCTTAATTTGTAAATTTAATTTTGGAGAAAGAATAGCTTTTAAGGCAAATCCCTGGTGATGTATTGATGTGTCTGTTGTTGTTCAATTGAATTAACAGGACCCCTTTTAGTACAGATGCTGTCCAACTTCTTGTCACAGGGACAAGGACGCGTTGCTAACATAACACTGCACATGTCTTCATTGTATCCATCTGTTCCTTTCACAGAACACATTAATAAGTCAAACGTGCTACTGTGTATGCATAGTGTTTTTGTAAGGGTGAAGGCTGTTTTGATCTTGTCTACTGTTTGTGACCTTCCAGTCAGAAGACTTGGAGAAATAAATTACAAGATAATAATGACGCAATTCTGTGACATTAGGTGAGAAATGAAAAGAGCCGACAGCGAAGTACACAGATATTTTTGTTGTTGTTGAGCTAACCAGTAAAGAAGTCTGTGAGATAAGTTTGGTGGGTCAACTGACATGTTACAACGTAAACGTGTGTCAGCATTCTGCGGCTGTGACATTTTTGAGTTAAATTATATGATCAGTTTCTTGGAATCCTTTCATCCTCACTATGCTTTCTGAGTTACACTACACTATAGAAAGTCACAGAAGCAGTTAGTGACAGTGGATAAGAGATGCTTTTAAAATGAATTTCCTCATGGCACACAATATGTCCATACATCACTTTTTGTTTTATAACAACATAATTATATTTGGTCAATTGTAAACAAATATAATACACAGCATATGCAATAGCGTGTTTTTTAATATAAACATACGGGGGGAGGGGAGGATGTCAGCATTTTTACAGACGCAAAGATATGTGTGTAAACAACCAGTCTGTATCATCTGTATCCTGCTTGGAAAATGCATTAGCTTAGCTGAGAAGGAACAGAGACTCTGCATGTTTTCAGCTCTCACACTGGGGTCCTTGTGGTTCAGCAGCTCTACCTAATAGTCATATGAGAGAGGTAGGTAATGTGCAGAGGAGAGAGAAGAGGAATAAATAAACCCCCCTTTTCAGCCTGTTTAATATGGGTTGGATCTCCGCAACGTGCATATTTTACCATCACTCCATGTTTTATTATCTTAAAGGCTAGATGACAGTAACATAATTACAGTTTGCAGAGGGGTTTACAACCCTTTTCACTTGTGGCCTAAATGAATGATCTTGGCCCCTCTGAGCAATCACACCCACCCAGTTTTTAAAGTAATCATTGTTCTCTGGATTGACTAAACCGGCACCATGCTGTGTTCATTGCCTCTTGGTAAGAAAGCTGTGTGCATTTTAATTTACCTTCTTAAACTCTGCACTTGTGTCGATGTCCATCGGTTCAAATTCTATTCACAGCAGATGTTACTTTTATGAAAAACATAACTTTACTTTTTTCTTGCAGGTGTTTACTGTTAACAGCAAAAACCTTGGTGGTAATAGTGTCTCTGTGCACACTGTGCTGTAGCTAGTTTACTGGGTGGAAAACCCTTCTTGTTTATTTTAGCAAATATTAGTTAACTGTGTATACCTAACCTATGTTTAGAACCGTTTGCATTTGAACTCAACAGCCACCAGGCAGCAGATGTATCCTGGAGGAGCCTGTAAACTTGGCAGATGCTATGTGTGTGGTAGCGTACAACATCACTGACCGAATGTCCTTCCTCCACACCAAAAAAATCCTGTGGTCGATCAAAGGGGCCCGAGAGGAAGAGCTGTCAGGGGGGAGTGACCGTACTTTGCTGAAAATTAAGCCCAGCTGAGGGATTTATTTTGATAAAACTAATGAGTCCCATCCCTGAGATGAATGTGTGTTAGCCTACCACCACGGTGAAGATCAATGTGTGATTTCGCTGCAAGTTAAGGACTAAGGAATCAATATGAACCCAAGCACACTGGGTCGAAGACATTTTGTTTTAATACACGGTAACTTCCAGGAGTGGAACATCAGACTTCCATCAAGTTATTTAACTGGGTCACTTAAATCAGTTAAATACATGTGTCATGTGCTGAAGAACTGATTTCAAAAGCTGATAAAGTTATATTTAAGTATTTATTCATTTATTGTTGTATTGACAGCACAGCAATGTGGCAGAATTAACAAAAAGGCTACTCTTCGTTTGTAGTCCGAAATTTAAAAAACAAACAAACAAACAAACACACAAACTGTAAAGCATTTATTAAAATAGAGAGTGAGCGTGAATAATAATAATAAAAATAATAAAAAATCATTATAATATAGCCTACTGCTCAGAGGTTCTTGACATTCCATAGAAAGAACAGAGGATTTTTATTTAGTTTTCCAAGACCTGATTATGTTGCACTTGCACACAACATGGATCTAGACATCCTTAGATTCCCTCACTACGTAGTTTACTGGTTGTTGTATAACCCTGGTTCATAGCAGATGATGCTGGATGTTCAGGTTTTCTTGGTGGGGATTCTGGGAAACAAGTAGGACTTGTGCGATGGTCATCATTCAGATGAATGCTTGGAGATATCCTACCTCTTCAAGACACTCATTCACCATGTGATGGAGAGCCTTAAGCACAGAGCAGACTGCAGACATAAAGTGGCTCCGAGACCATGAAAAAACTGATCAATAATTTCTTTGGTAAAAGGAGGAAGTCTGTCGGATGGAGGAAATCCATGGTTACTTGTTACAGTGTATGCATGTAAGTAAACACAATGTTTATGCAGATGCCCCAGGCATTTAAAAAAATACATGGCCATTCTTTACAGATGATTTCAAAATAACTGTTCAAATAAAACTGACTGACATCTGGAAAATAATGATATGATAATGATAATTTGATTGTATGCATCAGCGGGATATACCAAAATCCCCTTTACTTTGAAGTTTAAATGTTCCCTGAAGGAAAATCATATTGTATATTTGATAAATACGTGGTCACAGTTGATAAACTGCAAAACACTGCAAAGTATTAACTCAAGTTTTACATTATATATATATATATATATATATATATATATATATATATATATATATATATATATATATATATATATATATATATATATATATATATATATAAATATATATATATATATTTTATATGTATATATATTTATATTATATATCTGATTTCTAAACAGATACAAGTGGTTAAATTGATCCAACATGAATTGTTAATTGAAGAAAAAAATTCAATCGTTTAACTCTGAAAATTACTTTTTTTGCAGGAGGCCTATAGCCTTAACTGACTGTATTTTATTGATAATGTTGCTACTTGTTGATGCAAATATTCTTACATATTTGTTATATATTCATTGCTAATTCTAGTGCTTTCATTGTGTAAATAGTGTAGTAGATAAAGTAGGCCAACATATTCATAAAGCCTTGCCTACTTCTTCTTAGTTTATTAACATTATATTGTGTATTGTGTATTATCAGACACATAGCCTTTTTTTTGCCATATAGCCTATATTTGTATTCCAAAATGGGAGCGACTGTTACGAATGTACTTCACAGGGATCAATAATTATTATAAATTATTCTGATGCTGAAAACTCTCCACGTTTTGTCCACTAGATGGAGACCAAGAACCAGGAATAAACAGGGTGCCAAGTGGAGAATGTAGTTCCCCACTCGTTAAGACCATGGACAAGAAAGGTTAAGACCATTTATGGAGATGGTGTAATTTTGGGAAATTCAGTAAGCCCTAAACGCGTTTTCGTGGTCACACGAAAACGCGTTTTCGTGGTCACACGTGTGTGTCCTCCACGTGGGTGGAGGACACACACGAGCCATCAGGGGCGCCGCGACCTTTGAGTTATTAGACGGAGCGCTGTTCATACATTGCATTTTTGTCCCTCTTCGCTCTCCATAGCCACTCGCCGAAAAAAGTTTTTTTTGCTTGGAGAAGGACCTGCTGAATGAAAATGATCTCTTTTAAAAGGTGAGAAACTTTTAATGAATTCGCCAACAGCAGCTACCACATTGTGCCCGAGGTAATATAACATGTGTATCGTGTAAAGCCGTTATTTTATTCACACGTTAGCATCTCAAGAGAAAACGTTTGTGCAACGTTGCCATGGCAACTTGCTACCTAAATACTGTCTCCACACGTTTCTGAGCAATTTTCTCATGATGTTTCACTACATTTTATGCTGTTGTTACGTTCAAAGAAAATGAAATAACAGCCGGAGCTTCTATCCTGTTTTAAAATAGGTCTAGTTAATTAAGCTATCTCTAACATTATTTGCTTTAGCTTCCTCGCTTCGGTTAATAAGAGCTAACAAGGTAATTAAAGGTTATATAAAGTAAGCTAACCGTCCAAGCTAATTAAATCTAACTGCAAATATATCTGGAGCAATAAAGGAGCAAGAAAATACCTTAGCAGATCCGTACAGCTTGGTTACATAATAACTAACCTAGCTAATTTGTTAAAGGTGTAGTTGCTGTTACAGAACAGTCATGTCTATGCATGGTTCCTATAGATAGACACAGGGGCGTAGCACCAAATTCTGGGCCCCTATAAAAAAAGTCCTGATGGGCCCCCTAAAAAGCGGTCTTACAATACACATGGCTCTCTGAGCCAGACAACTCCACAATATTTCATCTGATGAATGACCAAATCATTACTTTTACTGGTGTTTCCCCCATAATATGTGTTAGTCAAGGTGGTCACTGGGCAGGGTCACAGGAGGCGCGGCGCTTGCGCCGCGGCGAAAATTTTGGGGGTGTTTTGCTCAAAGATGCCAATGCGCACTATATAAATAAACAACTGTTTATTTGAATACAGTTGTGCAATTTTGTTTGCTATGTGCAGGTATAATTTTACAGAGAGTACAAAACACAATTAAAGAAAACTTCTACTGTTTTGGTGCAATACTATGCAGACACACTAAATACAAATAATAGACCATACACTTGTGTAGGCACATCAAGTGTAAATTCAACCTTTTAAAGTTCCTTTATGGATGGGGGGCTGTGGTTATTGTGGACAATAGGCCTTCTGTGATGCGATAGCCTATAATTCATTAATGGTTATTATTAGCCTACATGCTTGATTTCTTTTTAAATAGAGACGTTATTGGTCGTTTTGGAACATGTATTTCACAATTTAAAACATAAAACTAAAGCAGCATTGAAACTTCAGAAAATAAATCTTGTTGGCCTACACTAGCATGCTGTTCTACAAATAACTCAATAGTTGAAATAATAAATACAATGTGTTTCCCCTTAAAATGTCTAAATGCATTTCAAAGACAGTAACAGTGTGGCACTTCTTTAAACTTACTGACACTTGCAGGGGCCATCACTCTCATGTATTCATCAGATTTTTCTTTGCGCTGTCTGAGCTGATAGATAGTTTGTGTTGCCACAGTGATGTGGAGTCTTAAACTGTTCTAGCTTTGCCAGCACTTATTTCTGTACAGCTAAATATCCCCATAGAAACATCGCTGCGTTTGTTTTCGCCACCAGTTCAATTCAATGTTGGCTTGCTCCTGCTTACTCTCTCGCACACATGCCTTAGTCATGCGCAGGCCCCTGATCTCCTTGCAAGGGTCAGGGGCCTATCACGAGCCAGTCAATTATTTCTTTTTTTGGAATGGCATTGTTCAGGGCCTTCGAAGATCGGGGCCCCACATTTAGCTTGTTAAAAAAAAAAAAAAAAAAAAAAAAATTTTTTTTTTATGGGCCCCCCTCTGCCTTGGGCCCCCCCACGACTGTATCACTTTTCTACCCAGTCCGTCGGCCCTGGATAGACATACTTTAAAATGATTTAAATGCTTTGTATTCATAAATGTTAAAATAGCTAAGGGCCTTAAGTGGTATTACAATGTATTGAATCAATCCTTCAAAAGGCTGAAAGGTGGAGTCAGCGATTCTGGAGAAGGTTTTTCTCAAAATCACTTTTTGTTAAAATCAGTGAATTAACCCTCAGGAGGCCTGTAGAGTAGACTACAGAATCGTGAGGAGATAGACTGCTTTTGACAAAAAAGTGATTTTGACAACACGCATTCTCCAGAATCACTGACACTGCCTTTGAATACTGACATTGGGAAATTGCAAACTCAAAATAATTGGTAAATATTATCATATATCTTTTAAATAATTAACAATCAGCACCGCATGGTCGGATATTTTCATGTAGATACATTTAAGTGACATAAATAGAATAGAATAATTTCACATATCAAATTCAGCATTTGGAGTAGATTTTTATTACTTTTTCATTGGACAAAATAAGTCATGTTTTATGCAGAAACGTCCCCTAACCCAAAGTAATGATGTAGTTTTTCTCTACTGAGTTTGTTTTTACAAGTTTCTTATTGTAAAATTGGTCTATTTCATTAAAGCCACTACGAGTAACATTGCACGTTGGCGGCCCCTTTGGACAAAAGCAGTAGTATTTTTACGACGCTAGCTGTCGTGAAGCTGTTTTCTAGCTTGTGCCGGGTGTGCAAGATTCAAATGATCAGGAAGCAATATAGTGCATGTCCGTGTGTTGAAAGTGTGAGGGCACCGGACTCTTTTCGGCTCCGTGACAGTGGTTAGTGACACAGCATCAACTAATGCCAGTCAGTGCTACACACACCTGATTGCAATGAGTTGATGCAGCATTGTCACCTAACTACTCTCTCACGGAGCTGAAAGATTACGTGTCCTCACACAAAGCGAATGAACGAAAGACGGCTGTTAGTATGGATCACGATGAGTTAATGTGTTTATGTTGTTGTAAATAATGACTATTTCAGATGAATAATGGTCATTTGATGATGCTGGTGAGGCAAAGTAAACTTTGTTTTAGTAGGCTACCGCTCATTCATTTAGGAGTTAACACTGCAGTCTAGTTCGCTGCCGTGAAATTGTGTATATCAGTCACCTATCGCCTATCACTATCCCTTTTAGCTTTTCTTCATTGCATTTCCTTTTTTTTCTTCAGCCCCGTTATCAGTCATTATGACGACAAATAACTGTCTCAAACAAGACTCCCGCTCCCTTTCCCTCACCTGGAGGGATAGGCTTCTCAAATCGCGTTGCTGCGCCACACTGAAATCTGCGACCAATGCGGATATGTGACCATAGAGCATGCACGCGTGAACCGAAAATCGGACTGGGTGTGCGACCAGACCAAACGCAGTAATAAAAACTATATAAAAACGTCTTTCTTTGCACTGATGGTCTCGTTTGCTGTTAAAGGTAATTTATGATTATGTGAGGAAACATGAGGCTGTTTAAAAGATATTTAAATGTTACTCGGAGCTGCTTTAATACTCCCTCAATCTTAACCTGCCTTTAGGCTGTACAGCAGGTAACCGTGTCAACTGTCATCATGTGTCCTCATTTTAATTCAGTGGAAATCTTTTGTTCTGGTTAAAACACTTTTTAGGGAATTTATACTGTTATGAGCTTGTTTGGACAATTTTGGACAACTTGTTTGATTTCACAATGAAGGCGTAGACATCTGTGTATGTTCTGTTATGAATGTGCTGTCACTCCCCTCCTGGTTGCCATCAAATGAATTTGATTTGTTCTTGTTTCTGCTACGGACTACGTTTTCTCGATGTCTTTTCCTCCCTCAGCTTCCCAAGGCTTGAGCCCAGCAAGGGCAGAGATTAGCCTTAACCGGGATTAAACCAATGAGAAAAATTTGAATTTGTTGGCCCTTATCTCCTAGCAACATGTGGAGTGCTCTGAGCAAATGGCAGAATTTGATCTTTTGCTGCCTTTTGGCAAAGCATGTTTTCCTGCCAATAGACACTTATCAAACATGACCATTGGAGACAGAAGGAATTCTTGGAGTGGCCTTTAAATGATTTGTATATAGGGAGACTTCATGTATTACTTGTTTGCTGAGTGTAGGAACAGCAATTTAAAGCCCCTTCTTTATGTTGCTCCTGTTAGTCCATCAGCTGCCAGGCATAGTATATTTTCACAGCTCTTTAATGTGTCTGTTGCTTTAATGGCTTCATGTTGGCTTGACATGCACCTCTTGGTATATATTGCATTTAGACCTCAGGCTTTGATAATCTCCCTGCATAATATTAGGATTCACCTCGTAATTTAGTGATCTAGATGATGGGCTCTATATTTGCATTCTAAACATGCAATTTCTTGCCTCATCAGGTAATGTAATTCCACGCTTCATTAGGACTGTGAAGTTTATCATTTGTCATCAAAGCCAAGCTGTCAATAAATGATTAAGTTTCACATGAGGAAAATGTAATATTTGGGCTCAAGCTAAACGGATTGCTGTATACATTTTAATTGCAGTTATAAAGGTTGTGTTTTTGTTTGCTTGTCAGGCTGTGCTCGTTACAGCTAGAGGCGCCGTCATTAGAGGGCTGCTTAAGTCTAATTTATTCCTCTAGTTATGTCATTAGAGAAAGCAAACTTCTAAAGGCCATGCACATCATTTAAATGTGTTATGTCTTGATAATCTGGTTGAGATTGAAAAGTGGTAACTGTTTAGACACAGTGGTTTCTTTCAGCAGCATATCTTTATGTGATAGAGTTTGCAGTTGTTTTACTGTTGCTTCTAAAAAACTTGTTTAACATTTGATTAACCTTTACAATTGATGGATTTAAACGTTTACTCTACAATGCTCATCAACAACAGTACACAACTCTAAAGATTTTCAATTATATCAATATAATAGAAAATATTTGCAGCTTTTTCTTGATAAATCACAAAAACAATTCACCTTACTTCACTGACCATGGGACCCAAGTCAGTGGAACAAATTAGAAAAAATACGAAAAAAAAGTGTTTCCCATTTATACAACATTGTCTAAAGTTTGTTTTTCCTGTGTAACAATTTCATAATGTGGAATGTAGAAAACATTGTTTTTTATGTGCTCTATTTGCCCCAAAATTATATTGTTTTTATTATTAGGCACAATGTACATTTGCAAATTAAACATGCAGAAATAGCTTTCTGACAGAATGACGGAGCGATAGATAAGGCATGTACAGGCTTGACTTGTGATGACCTGTCGGCTCTAATTACTTCCTGCTGAAACTGGAGATGAGTCAGACTCAATGTAAAAGGTAGACCTCAGCCTGTGTGTCTTTGGGGTTTGGGTGGTTACTGATATTTGCAAATTTTTCAATGTGTCTGTGTGTGAACAATTGAAAAAAGACCGTTATGTGTTTGTGTTAATTCATGCTGTTTAACTACTATTCAGTTATTATTTGACCTAGTTAATGATTATGTCTTCATTCTTGGCTAAAAAATCCGTACTATCGTCGCTGCATTAGCCATTCTTATGTTGTTCGGGTCAACTGCACCCAAGAGTGGTGGGATTTCAGTGGAATGGAAGTCATGTTACAGTCCACCCTCTTGGTAAAGTTACTTACTGGTGAGTGAAAACAACTGGTTGCTTTTGCCAGTGGCACACACAATTTAAAAGAGTTCTAAACTTGTATAATAGACAGGACTACTGTGTATATCTGTGTTAATCAGGTTTCAAACACAGTAACCCTTGGTGGTATCTCTAGTCTTATAATGTCTGGCTTAATTTTCTGCTTTGGGTTGGTGGTCAGGTGCAAGCTGCAATGTACACGTTTGAATAAAAAACAAACAAAAACAAACAAACAGATACAGCTATATTACCTAAAGTTTTAAGTTTTAAAAGGTCTAGAGATTGCACATTGAAACCCAGACTAGAAGCAATTCAAGACCTGTGTCTGATACTGCCCCTTCTTAAGGACAGACTTGGCACCCTGACCTGACCCTGGTATCCTATTTCCCTTTCATTGGGGATGTGGGGCTAGGGACCAGACACGTCTGTCTTGGGTACACCTGAGGTGCACTGAACCCCCTTCAAGTCCCCGCTGATACACTCATCATATCCCTCTGTCTGCCACAAATGAGCTGTGATTGAGGTGATTGGAATTTCCAGGGGCTGTCACAATCGTTTTGATTGGAGAATAGACAGGAGATAATGGGAGGGACAGGCCTGTTATGAGAGAGCTGTCAGGGCTAAAATAATGCGTCAGAGTGAAGAGGTTAAAGACACTGCTTCCTTGTTAATTATTAATTGCTGTGCATGTGGTGGATCCACTTCATCGCTCCCAGTCATCACTTGATAACTGCTTTACATTTAATTTGGCTTATGAGACTGTACTTCAAGCTAGGTTAAACCCTGCCTAATGTTAATATGAGTTCAGACTGAGACAGAAACCTGTGATAAAAAATGACAAGTTAGACTAGGGGAGTTTAACATTCAGTCATACAGTAGATTACTTTTTGCAGTATTGACTTCTTGAATTCACTTAAAAATAATAATAGCCTAAATTTAAATGTTTTCAATTTCTTAACACCTTTTGGAAACTACACTCACCGGCCACTTTATTAGGTACACCAGTTCAATTTCTTGAACATGGCATGGTGGATCGTGCCAGAAGGGCTGGCCTGAGTATGTCAGAAACTTTTCACGCACAACCATCTTTACAGAGAATGGTCCGAAAATGAAAAAAATATTCAGTGAGCGGCAGTTGTGTGGACGAAAATGCAGGATGGGCAGGCTGGTTCGAGATAATAGAAAGGAAACAGTAACTCAAATAACCACTTGTTACAACCAAGGTATGCAGAATACCATCTCTGAACCCATAGCGTGTCCAACGTTTGTTGGGTTGAAGCAGATGGGGTACAGCAGCATAAGACCCCACCAGGTGCCACTTCTGTCAGCTAAGAACAGGAAAATGAGGCTACAATTTCAGTTGCGACATTCAAATGGTAGGGTCAGAATTTGGCATGAACAACATGAAAGCATGGATCCATCCTGCCGTGCACCATCAACCATGCAACGTTCAAAGTCACTTAAACCCCCTTTCTTCCCCATTCTGTTGCTCGGTTTGAACTTCAACAAGATGTCTTGACCACGTCTACATGCCTTCATGCATTGTGTTGCTGCCATGTGATTGGCTGATTATTTTTTACAAGCAATTGAACAGGTTTTCCCAATAAAGCGGCCGGTGAGTGATTATCATTATTACAGATTGTTTTTCTAGTAGGTGGTCATCGTATGTTTTCAAATGAGGACAAATTGGAAACAATGCTGTTCATATTGAATGTTTCTGGAAAATGTTCTCGTCTAAAGCAATCACGATGATCTTCTCTAATACAGTTTATATTTAAATATTTGAAGAAATCCAGTTATTTTTTATCAACTTAGATTGTCTTTTGTCATGGGGGGCTTGATGACGTATTCTCAGAGAGATAATACCTACCCTCTTCTTTCATCTCAAGATGACAGAAACAGATGAATGCCAATTAGACCTGACCATGGTCTCCCCACGGACCAGCAAGAACACACAGGAGAGGGATGTGCCCTTATTACGCCTGGAGGATGACGCTGACCTCAGGGTATGGAGAACATCTATACATGATTCTACCACAGTCCTGTATTGTGTTATGGGGCCACCACTGAACAAGTCATATACACACCCACTGTTGGTGATATCTGTCAGTTGTACACTACCAGAGGATCAAACTTTACTTTGCTGCTGTATAGCCTCCCTTCCATTGGGAAAGTAACTGCTCCCTTTGCCAAATCCGTAGAAGACTTTGCTCAGCCTTGCATGCACACAGATAATGATCAAGTTAATTAGAACCGAGATTGAACGAACTGCAGCAGCAACTTAATCATTTGTAACTTGATTAGAAAGACTATATTCTGCACCTCTAGAGACCCAAAAACGTACATTCTTTTTGCCAGAGATCTTGAAATCAAGATGTACCTCAGAACTCAGGTTCTAAATTAAAACATAATTTTGTTATAATCTAATCCAGTAAAATGATCCAGTTGTCGTATACACAAGCTCAAGAGAAAGCAGGTGTTGTCTCTTACTGACATTACAAAATGCATTAATGTTTATTTTTAATTTTTATCCCCATAGGAAATATATACATTTGGAAGGAAACTGGGTCAAGGTAGCTTCGGTGTTGTTTATGAAGCCACTCATGTCGAGACACAGACAAAATGGGCTATTAAGGAGGTTTGCAGACCCGCGGTGAGTGGCATTCCCCTTTTTTAATGTGATAAAAAGTTGTTTAAATGTTTTGGAGAGAAACAAACTGCCATAACCATTCTGAAGCTCCATCAGCTGTGACTTTCTTTCACTTCAGCCAGGAAGTTCAAAGGTCAAGATGCTGGGGCACGAAATAAACATTCTCAAACAAGTGAATCATGCTCACATAATACATCTCCACGAAGTCTACGTCACGGCAAAGGTGAGCATAGCTAATTAAGAGACTGGGTAAGGCGTAATAGATTCGACATATTCTCATCTCATGTTACTTACTGTATGACTGACAGGCTCACACAAATTGACTGGATGGTGATATTAATTATACCCTCTTGTTTCTAGATGACTTATTTGGTTACTGAGCTGTGCGTCGGAGGTGAACTGAAGCAGCTGTTGCACCGGAAACAATTCTTCACAGAGGATGAGACCAGGCATATAATCTGTAGCTTAGCTGACGCCGTTGTCTATCTTCACAAAAGAGGTAATTTCTTTCTACTGATGGACATTTTGATTTTATTAAAAAAAAATCGTCTTAACAAAAGTGTAGTTTTTGACACCTCAGTGTGATTGCTGCCAAAATGTAGATGTGTTACTGTACTGATATTAGTAATAGTAGGAATTGCAGGTGTGAAACACACTGTTTTATTTATTTTATATATTTAATTTTATTTATTTATTTCAGGAGTTAGGACTAAACCATGTGCCACTAATTGCTGACAGTCATTACAGAAGTGTGGTTAATTTTGATCAAAGGGCAAACATTTCCAGGAAATAAAACCTAATAATATGTTTAAATAAATCTGTGTGTATTATTTGGAAATGCTGTTTTGTATTGAAATGCTAAAACTGTACGTAGAGGTAATTTAGGACATTGCCTGGAAATGGCTAATGGAGAATTTACAACAAGCTAGGGAGCAATACTGGTTGATAGGTGTGTTTTCACTTGAAAAGTCCCTCGGTGCTGGTTTCCCTCACCTCTAAACAGACCAATGATACTAATGAGGTAACCAGGACCCTTTTTGTCAAATAACCAATCAGGAACGTCCCTCATCTTAAAATTTTTCAGAATTTTTAGATATATACCTTTGTTCATAGAGGGAAATGTTAAACTTCTCAAATTTCACAATGACAATTTTTGGCCATTCTTTTTTAGCCTCAGCTGCTGTTTGCTGTATGTTGTTAGAGCTTTGAGGTAATAAATGCTAGTAACAACATAGTACATTTTGGACATACTGTAGATGTACTCTATTAACTGTTAAACTGCAAATCCATTTGTTTTATGAAACAGCATGATTTCTAAGCCAGTTATCGGAGTGCTGGGTACTGAAACATAATGCTCCAAAAATGATAGCATCTCCTCTTATCAGTACTTTATTTAATAAAGACATTTCTGAATGTGAAATGTAGGGTTCAGTTGTGAGCGAGCAGTTGAAAAAATTGCAGTTTTTGAACAAAAAAAAATATTTTAGTGGGTGAAGGAAAAAGAAAATGTTTGTGTGTTTTGTGCACATTGGTCTGACTTACCTTTCACACACTATCAACACTGTAGCGTTTTATAATTGGTTGCTTCAAACAGTGCTCTGTAAACGACTGCCCAGGGCAAATAGTATTTTTTCCTTCTGCCTTCTTTCACTCCACCAAGATTTTGTTAACGAGGCCCTTCAACCTGGCCCACTGTTAGAAAAAGGCGTAACTGATCTCCATGTAAGAGCCTGCAAAACATAGTTTATTATTTATTCTGGTGACTGACATCAGCAAACCATGTTGCACTTATCTCTGATATTTTTTCTGACTCCCATTCTTGTAATATGGTCTATAACAAGAAACCAAAATAAACCTTTATAATTTAACATGTTTGGTTGTTAGGTTTTTTGCAGTATTTTGTGTCAGGTGAATTTTTAAAAACATGGGCATGTTCTACTGGCCATGTCTGGGGAAGCTGCATAGTTAAGTTAGTCTTTATTAGTTCCTGTGGGGACATGTCTTCTGCTTCACTGATCTTAACTATTTAGTAGCAGTCGGCACCCACAGTGCAGTGCCTGAAAACCAGCTCCTGCTAAGAATCACTCAGGAAAAAAAGGTGCTTTGAAGATTCACAGATTAATATTTAACCTAAAATAAACATTCATTAATTTTCTTTCTAAACTAAAATGAGCAAAAAAACTAAGCTAAAAAGGAAGCAGGCTTTTATAATGGGACATGTGAGCGTCATTAGCTATAGTTATACAGAAATTTGAAACCCATTATGTCTGTGTAAAAATGTTCCTTCTCACATCTTTCAGACATCGTACACCGGGACTTGAAACTTGAGAACATTCTTGTGAAAAATTCTCTTGATGAGGATGATGACCACAAAATTAATATCAAGGTAAGACGGAGAAACAAACTGTCAAACACTGCATCGCAGCTTCTTATCCATTCCGGTGGAATGTAGCCTCTTTATGTTTGCCCACTATCTCATCTATATGTAGTAAAGGCTTTAAATACTACCTCATTTAAACAGACTCCCTCTGGTTGTCTTTTATTAGTCCACCTTTACAAAGGAAAACTCAACTGCATCTTTGAACAAATTTCCAGCTGAGCACAGCGTGTAGTGCCAAAGCAGGTGAATGGTGTGCAAGCTTACAGTTTTTGCCTAATGCTTACACACTAATAGTGGTTGCTAGGCCCAAAGCATCACAACCTCTAACTTTGGTGACCATGCCCTAAACACAAGCACCAACCCTACAAACACAATAAGTGCTTTGCACTGTGTTTGAAATTCTCCAATACACTTTTTGCAAAACACTACACACAGTGTTTTACATAAGATACATTGGTCAAAAAGGAAATCACCTGCAATCCTTTGGAAAACACATCTATTTAAAATACAAAACACAACTAAAATTGGAAAAGCACACAGATTCACACACATTAAAAATAAAAAATAAAGCTAATATAATACAGTGTGAGCCTTAGCATTACACATAGACCTCAGGTGAGCTCAGCTCCTTTGTGAGACAGTAAGAGTCAGGGGAAGAGGACAAAAGAGAGCGACAGGAGGACGATGACAAAGGAGACAACAGACGGAGACAGGGTCACTATAGTGGACCATGTTATAGATCATGGCCTAACAATATAGGAGGCTGGTCTGAGATTCCAGCCCAACAACACAATAGCTCCATAATTAGGACATTTAGACTGGATATCAGGAATATTTTTACTGTTGCTTCTGAAAGGATTACATTGCATGTGATGTCGACACAAACGGGAGGCGGTATCCAAAGGATTCATAATCCACTCGCCCCATTCCTTACAACACATCTTTTTTTTTTACTGTAATTGTTTCAGAGTTCATAGTGACACACTGAATTGCTTGTTGAACTGCGATCCTACCTATTCGTTGTGTTTTTTTCTTTTGTTGGCCAAAACCATGAAATTGCAATATAAACTTGTTTTCTTTTCTAATTGAAAGTATAGTGGATCAATCTTTCCAAAAAATTCTGCAAAAGGTTTGATGCGGCACGCAAGGCGATATTTCCCCCGTTGCTTGGCAAGGGAGGACATTGCCTGTGACGTGGATGAGGTGATGTGGCCAGATGCCAACAGGAGACAGGATTCATAGCCTAAATGTCTTCCAATCATTCCCTTAGAACACTATGTTTTCTAGAATATTCTAGTTGTACCATTTATTTTTTTACTTTTGCAAAAACCTGAAATGGCAAAAAAAATAAAAATAAAAATCTGAAGCGTTTACATTTTGTTTTCCTGTGTCTAGATCAACTGTAGTGGATCAACCTTTCACAAAAAAAATCTGCATGAGACTTTTAAAGTCAAAAACCATCCAAAGTACTGAATACAGCTGTGTTTTGCATAAAGCACATCTGTGTGTTGTTGCTGCTAGGAAAGAGTAATTCAAAAGTGCATGTGTGTATTGTTTTGATGCTAAAAACAGTTTTGAAATGGGATTGTTAGGTTTTGTTTCGTTTTGCCGTATAAGTTAGAAGTTTATCTCCATGTGCTTTGTCCTATTCGGCCTGTGTGTTAAGTTTTGACACAGTGGGCCAAAGTCTGCAACATGTGTGTAAGCATTCGGCAAAAACTGTAAACGGGCAAAAGGCTACAGCATAAACGTCCCTGTCTCGCTTTTTTGGTTTCTTTGTCTCACACTAAGATAAACAAACACCCACATACTGTACATGTTGTAAATAAGAGTTATCATGGAAGAGCATATACATTACTTGTTTTAGTTAGTCTTCTTTGCACAATTGTATTGCTTTTGTAATAATGCAACACCCTTGTGAGTAAGGACTAGACAGGGAGAGTCAGCCTTCAGTTTTAATGCTCCAAAGCTCTGGAATAAACTTCCACGGGACTTGAGGTCCGCTTCAACACTCGGCTCTTTTAAATCGGGTCTGAAGACTTTGCTGTTTCCGTTTTAACCTGTAATTTTAAATTTTTATTTATTTTTATTCTTTTTAAACTTTTTAATTATTTTATGTTTTATTTATATTCATGTTTCTCATTCGCTTTTTTTATGTATTTTTTTTTAATGTGTGCTCTATTCTTGATGTGTTTTTGTTTTTGCATATGTAAAGCACCTTGAATGGCCTTGTGTCCGAAATGTGCTTTATAAATAAACTTGCCTTGCCTTGCCTTGCCTTGCCTTGTGGTCCCATACAGCCTCAACAGCTTTGTTGCCATTCATGTAAATCGCCAGGAATCATTGTTTATCCTGAAGCTCTGTTTTCCCTGCCAAAAGCATGTTTAACAAAGCATTTAATATAAGTTCTGCAATTACATCTAAGTCATGTTTAGTAGTTGTATCACCTTTTTCTAAAGTGCCATTCTCTACTTAGGTCACAGACTTTGGATTATCGGTGCAGACAGGTGGCGTAGGGATTGAGAACATAATGACGGAAGCCTGTGGAACTCTTATCTATATGGGTATGAGACCTGTATCTTCTACAGCATGCTAATAGGCCTCACAGATGTATACAAGGACAGAGCAATACATTTGAATGAGTGGTGGAGCAGCATGCCCCATCCATCTGCCACAATATCTGTTTGGTTCTACCACCCCAAAGTTTGACATTTTAAAATGTTCCAAATAGCAGTTAAATGTTTTTTTTTTTATTGTTTCTATTTTTGCATGTTGAATACCTGTTGTATCAGGTATATATTACATTTATACCCACATAATTTTTCAACCAACAGTGGTGCTACAGGAGTGCATGCAAGCTAAAATATGGTGTTCCTTGGTTTGTATGCTATTCCATTGATAGAAAACTGGTGGCGGTAATGTGCCAAAAAATGTAGCAATATGCAGGAAAAGGCAGGGCCGAAAGAGCCAGCATAAACATGGATATAAACAGGGCAGGTTTCAAAGTATTTATAAAAATTGGCTTTGCAAATATTTCATGAGATTTGAAAAAGATAAACCCACTTATTACTTTTGGAATTAAATGCTGAAAAGTTGTTGGATTCCGCTCCCTCAACCTACTAGCTAAACTAACCCTGCGTTCCGAATAGAATACTTTCTTTTTTCTATTCTACATACTACATCCGACGATAAAAATAATCTAGTTAGGATGCAGTAGGCATACTATTGGGACATACTTTTACTCTTTTATTTCATCATAACATTGCGCCTTGATCTTGCCTCTTGCTTTTATATCCAGCGCATCCCTGATTGTTTTCATATGGAGGCTTTGTCGATGTGACGTCACTTCACGTGCGCACCGGATTGCGGGTCAGAATCGCCCAAATAGGATGCAGTTTTCAACACTAACAATCTTGGCCGGATGAAGTAGGACATCCGGGTACTTCTAACCATCCTAAATCTGGCCACAAGAATCAGGACATCCTAAATATTTTTTCTACATACTATATAGTAGAAAGTATGCGATTCGGAACGCAGTCTAACTTTGTGAAACCTACATTGTTCTAACATGCAGTCCTCTTCTTCTCCTCACCTTTTATTGGTCCACATCCCCTTTCTATTGCTCAGTACTGCCAGTAGTTGTAAACATTGCCTCCTTGTGCTCACGCTGTGCACATGTGCCCTTGTAAATGTGTTAATAAAATTATGAAAAGTCGCTCTGTAGCGCCACCAGTGGTCAAAATACAGCCTGACATTTGTATATGTGTGTGAATTCCAGCACCTGAAATGATGAGCGGTCGTGGTTACAGCCAGTGGTGTGATGTGTGGAGCATTGGGGTCGTTATGTATATGTTGTAAGTAGACAAACACACACATACTGTATATACATATAAATATAATAGACATAAACACTGTGAATACATGTCTTCACAGGCTGTGTGGGGAGCCTCCGTTTGTGTCCAAAACAAAGGCAAACTTACTCGAGGAGATCATGAACAAAGAAGTCAAATTTACTCAAGCCATCTGGGCCACAGTCAGTGATGCAGGTGAAAATAATTCATAAATTAATAATAAATCATGCAATATGTAATCGTTTGGGATATGCAGTGGAGGAATATATATGTTCAGTGACAAGAAGTGCAGGATGTTGCATACATGCAGTTTTACTGTTCAGATTGTTACTAACAAACTCACCGATTGGCTTGAGTCTGTCTCAACAGCAAAAAATCTATTGACTTGCCTCCTGAAGGTGGACCCTGCCTACCGCATGTCAGCCAATCAGCTGCTAGAAAACCCATGGATTACAGTAAGGCTCTAATTATTTCAGCAGCATTCCTTAACTTGACCAAATCAGTCACTGGAAGAGCTCTCATTTTTTTTTCTGACAGGGTGACACCAATGTGCCTGCTATACCGTCCAATGTGCTGGAGATGATGCGACACCACCTGGAACAGGAAGAGAGTAAGACAATTGTGTCGATTCCACATAAGGTTCAAATAACTTAATCATGGTCATGACATGATCATTTGAATAAACAACACTGTGCAACACATACAATTCGTCAAGTAGCTCAGAGGCCTGTTTCAGGTAACAGGTTTTGAGGCAACTCAGAGTCAGTTACTGCGGCAACATACGCCGTGTGTCTAACCTGCTAGATAGGTGGTTGGACCTACCCTGAGTTTGTTACGCTGCAGCTCCAACTGAAGAAAGAGTCACTGTCACAACGCATCCCTGTACAGTTTAAAGCAAAATCACTCCATAGAAATCTCCATCGGGATGTTTTTATCATGTACTGACGATTTTACGTTTGGTTACATAGTTCTCAGCCCTCGTGTCGTTCATATAGGCGGCCACCTTACACATTGTGAACATGCTCTACATTCAGATTAATAAACCTATTTGTATTGTATGTGTATCATTCTTTTTTTTTTATCAGGAGTTTTTTTAACATCTGTGCCATTGAACAGATTTTTGTCAGGTTGAAATTAATTCTGCGGCTGCACACGATCGTTACTGTTCACTTGTCTGATCCCAAAGTCACAGACGAGCCTCGTTAAATAGCCCAATATGAATATAGAAATAATATAATAATTTAAACTGTGATCACTTGATCTGATAATAAATCAACCAGGCTCTACAATGGAAACTGTCACCTAATTTGTCTGACGTTATTGAATTTCACTCCCCATTTAAAAGAAGCGACAGTCTGTTTACTGCACAGTATTATAGCTTGCCTACATAATACAGCGAATATAAAACACTGTCAGCAATGCTGTGCAGCGCCAGCTTAATACTTTTCCTGCTGCTGATATGCGTAACTTAATTCTTAAAATAGACTATTGCTTCTTATACAGAAGCGTAATGATTCTCTTGACAAAAAATGTTTGCGCCGTTTTTTCTGAATTGCCGAGGTGATTAGATCAGAGATAGTATCCCTGTTAATTCTTCTCCATACCATAAACTCATTCTTTAATATTTCTTTTTAAGAGAAGTTTTTTTTTCTCTTTTTTTGAGAAGTGGATAAGTGGGAGGATCAAGCATTTGTTTCTCCTGTTTCCATGGTGAATCATGTTATCAGCGATCCATTGTCAATGGCTTTTACGCACTCGCTCAGCCTAGAGTGAACATGCTCATAGTTGATTGACCCAACACTGATCCACTGTTCTGAAACCGAAAACCCAGAGTTGCTCATCTCTGAGTTGACCAACTCAGAGCGCAGGACTAAACTCGAAACAGGCCTCTGGTGAGTTTGTAATACAGAAGATCTTATTCCTGCTTGGCATGTCTGCCTGCTGCACCTCCTCCGGCGCCCTTCTGGTCAGCTGCAGGGTCGTCAGCTGGAGCCACCGTTCACTGATGTTTCGCCTCCTAGCTAGTACATCTCCCGGTTGGGGGGGCAGTGGCCAGATGGGGACGTCTCCCCGCCACTCCCTGCAGCTGACCTTATTGGGGTGTTTTTCCCCACGCACAATCCCTCCTCCGTAGCCACAACCAGTAGCTTGACTTCTCAGCTTCCTCTGCCAGCTCCTTGACTGCCCTCTGTAGCTTTGCTCCAGTCATCCCAACTGCTCGCAGAATTTGCACTGTTGATTTCCCTACGAAACCCCGGCATCCAACTTCAACTGGGTGGATGGTTGAAGCCCAGCCAGCCTCCCTGCATTCGGCTGCCAACTCCGAATATTTGAGCCGCTTGAGCTTGTTTGCTGCCGGGATCCCTTGCTCCCAAGGAACGGTGAGCTCGATGACAAAGACCTTCTTTACGGCTGGGGACCACATCAGGACGTCTGGTCTGAGATTCGTTTGAATAATCTCAGATGGAAATACTAAGCGCTTCCCCAGGTCAACCCTCATTTCCCACGCCTTTCCAGGGGTGAGCAGAGAGGTCTTTCCCTTAGCTGACTTCTGGCAGTTCTCCCCTGGCTTGACGAAGGGGATACTGTGTTGACGGTGCATTGAGGAGTTGTTAGCTGCCACTCTACTGATCTCCAGCAGCTCTGCAAGCTTCCGTAGCACCTGATTATGCCGCCACGTGTAGCGCCCCTGGGTCAGCGCAACCTTGCACCCTGACAATATGTGTTGGAGGCCTGCACTTGTTGCTGCACAAAGGGCAATTGTCCTCACTTCCATACCACTGGGAGAGGTTGCGTGGACAAGGGAGTGTGTCGTACGCTGCCCGCATCAGGAAGCTCAGCCGTGCCTGAGGGGTCCGCCAGATGTCTGCCCAGCTGATGTTTCTGGTTGTGGTAGCCTCCCACCGCGTCCATGCTCCTTGTTTGCCCTGTGACACTGCCTTGATGTAGTATTGCTCCTTTTCCGTCTGCGTGATATCCTCAACAACCATGGTCTTCCTCTGCTCTTTTGTGGCTTGAGACCGGAACTGCAAAGGTTCTCCCCAGCCCAATCCTGCCCGGTTGTTTTGCACCTTTACCAGGACCTCTCTGTGCTGCAACCTGCTGATGGCTTGGTCAACCTCTGTGTGTGCCCGCCACTTTCGCCCTGTGCGGACATTCACCTCTGCACTTCTAATCAGCTGGTCCCTGGATTCCTTCAGCTCGAGTACCAAACGGGTTTTCTCCTGCTTGTATCCGAGGCTGATAGACTTGAATGGAAGTTCCAACGCATTCCTGCCAATCATACCTGCGTCAGAGAAGCAGCGAGGGAGGCCAAGCCATTTCCTGATGTAGCTGTTGGAGACACCATCCATCCTTTTCACTGCTGATGATGGAATTTCGCAGATTTTCAGTGGCCACATTAAGCGATGGCAGAGTGTGTGTTGGTAGCACCACACTTTATACTTCCCCGGAAGTTGGCTGCTGTTGATCCTGGCCAGACCATCTGTTAGCTGCTTATGCACTGTTCTTCCCATTTGCCTGTCTGAGAGATCCGCAGAGTACTCCCTCCTAAGGCTTCAAATTGGATGCTCTGCCAACCTCGGAATCTCCTGTCCTCCTACCATGAACACCACACTGTCATTCCTTGTTCCTTTCCGAATCGAGAGGCTCCTAGACTTCGATGGCTTAATCTTCAGTCTTGCCCATGTTGTTAG